>JAJGQC010000198.1:0-25000 GCA_021014325.1 Plazaster borealis
TCCGACTCCTACACTTGCTCTACATATTTAGGTTTTAATTTGTTTTCTTCCCATTATAACTTTGAGGAAATTAATTGTCACATGCCTACATTAGTATGATAACTTTTAATAATTGAATTCTGTTTATTTGTGTTTTTATCTGGCTGGTGTCATTTTAATTCGTTCGTCATAATGCCTAATATAAAGCAGTCATACTTTTCCCAAAAGCATGTTTTTAAACATTATATTTTCACAATAATTCAGTGCAAAGTTCATTTGTACTTTTTTTCAACCATCCATCATCGCATGCCGGAGTTACTATCTTGGGGTAGCTGTTTTTAAAATCTTGCTCGTGGGTTTTGTCTCCACCACCACCGGTAGTTGTTTTCGTTTTTGGAGCCACGATTGTTCTCCAAGAGCATGGTTCAATCCAACGCTTCAGACACTCATGCAATTTTAATGAGTACTCCTGAGGTTGCCCTATTGCTGCGTGGTTTGTCCCGGGGTAATTTTGGATTTAAAGCCGGGGCTGTTTCGGTGTCGAGGACGCATTAATAAAAGCTTACTTTTTGAGGCGATCGATCGGAGAACTGACCGGATGGAGAGCGAAATTCCCCCCTATCTGATTGATGGAGTGTACGGTCATTGTTTAGGGGTCCCGGAACCCCAAATGGCTCCCATTGAAGGGGAGAAGAAAAGTGGCATGGGCTAGATGCCCTCTTATCGATTTTTAGTTGTTTCCTTTGGAGAGTTTTAGAAACTCGTAAGACAGAAAGATAGAGTGCGTGTGTGTGGTACAACAACATCTTCACTGTAGTAACTCTAATGTGACGACATCCATCTCTCGGGGGAAAGTTTGTCAACACTCTGACAGAAATATTATCGAATTTTTTTCTCCAAGGATCGATAAGCTTTGATGGGCTAAGTCCCCCACGCTCTTTTCACAGAAGGGACACTTGAAAGAAAATCATTCCATCTCCGAGCTGCCCAGATTCTTTCTTATTGCATTCAAAGTCCCCCAAAGAAAAAAAGCTTTATACTGGTATTAGGCCTATATGGAATCAGAACTAAAATACCAAAAACGATTTCAGAGATTGTGTCGAGCCTTTAAGCTTAGAAGGTGTGGATTATGTGGTGATGCTGGCATGCAGTAATCTGGAACCGATTTGTTTAAGGCTCTGGAGCGAAGATTTTAATTTTTATGTTTTTTAAAACTTATCTACGTTTGAACTTGATGCTCTGGTTAGATTGAACTCAGAATTGGGAAGGACACACAATTCCACATATTGGGATAATATTGAATTGATTTCTCATTATTTATTTTATTTGTTAGAAAAACTACAAGAATACAATACAATGTTAGATTCAAAATAACTAATTGCATTTTCAAAACTGTTTAGAAAACTAACTGACTTTGAATGGCTGGTCATTATATAGTGTGTAATGCCGAAATGGTATCCCACATGCATGCATGCACCCACATATTATCTTGGACACGCGACATTGCCAAGTGCAGTACAAAACTTTACATGGGGAGTTACAATTTGGAAAAACACAACTGATATCTCAGATTTTTTTTTGTTTTTTTCACAATCCATTGTTCACCTTCCTGAATGACAAAACAAAAATGTTGCAATAATAATTGACATTACTTGCTAATCCTTGATTTTTATTTGAACATTATCAACTGTAATACATTGAATCAACAATTTGGCCAATCCAATATCGGCAAGTAGTTTAATCATTAACTTGCTTGCATTTTTGAAAACAGATTTTTCAATTCCGATGTAGCGTTTGTCCTTTTTCAGTCGGGGGGGGTAGGTGAGGTTAAAGGTATGTCGAATGATTTAAAATAATAAAAAAAAAATTATGGAAGTTTTTTAAAACCGATGTTATTATTTTTATTTATTTTTTAACTGCATTTAACTTGATGCCAGTTCGTACACAAACATAGACACATTCCGTGTTTGATCCTCAATGATCCAATTCGGTAACGACCACCTTGAATTCATCACAGATAAGTCGTGAAGTGTATGTACACTTTAAAAAATTGCTCTTGTATGGGTTTTTTAATTTTTGATAAGAAATCTTGAAATTCCATTATATTAAATAATATGTATTTCACTGCATAGCACTTTTATATTTATTTATTAGTTTGTTTTTTATCTTTATGCATACAAATTATGTGAGCAGTGGTTTTTCAAGAAAGAGCAAAGGTTTTAACAAAACTGTCATCAAAGAGTAGGTGCCTTCCACCCTATAAAGAATATTCTTAACGACTTTAAACATAACATTAAAAATATAAACATTCAAATTCAAACAGTATGAACAACTAGAATTATGTAGGAGATTATTTGCAATTTCTTTTTTTTACCTGGAAAATCTCAAACTGGTCACTGGCAAGGGATTTGATATATCTACAAATAAAAATACCTGTTTAATTTATTTTATTTTATTTTTATTTATGTAGCCTATTTATTTTTAATTGGGGGGTTCACAAAACAACTACACTGTTTTCTGAAAGTTAGAAAACCTTTCGAAATTTGTCATACCATTTTGGCTGTAGGTATAACCTGCAGTTTGCTTGTGTTTTGTTTTAAACATTTAACAAAGAAAACAAATTGCAATTTTCGGCTGATTTACTGATTTAAAGAGAGTACTGGTATGTGAGCAAAGTTTGTCTGGTAAGGCCTTTTCTTATGGAAGTGGACAATTTTACATCTTAAAGGAAAGTGCATTGTTGTGGCAGGTTTGGTCTCTCGAGAGTGGCTTGAGCAAAACGATAGATTTTATTATACCTGTAAGTTTTAAGATCTTGGGCTTTGCGGGTCATGGCTGACAGCTGTGTACGACTTGATGGCGGCTGGAGTGGGACAATATGTAGTTATTACTAGATGTAGAAATTTGCTGGTTTTGAAGACACATGGAGTGGAAATGTTACACCCTAATTTTTATTCCCTGTTTGTGTTTAAAACTGTGTGATTCCATTGCATGTTACACTTTTCTAGTGTAGTTGCCATCAAATAAAGCATTACAAAAACACAGATATGCTGGATGTACTGTGGGGGGGGGGGTGACAGGGTAACACAAGTTTCAACCTCAATTTAAAATGGCCGCCTTGTAACTTTCAGTCACCGGGTTATCACACCAATAGGGTTGCAACTCAGACTTGATGTACAAATTAAACTTTCGTCAGTGTGGTGAGCCTAGCCAATGGTTGCGCTATATTCTTTTTAAAACAAGGCAACATTTTGTGACGATGAAAAAACGTTGCTTGCGCTTAAATGTTTTCTGAAAGTATCAGGCTACGTTGAACCATGGAGCAATAACTAGACGCATTGCAGATCCAAGTTAAGCGTTCTATATTATGTCTCCATTGTTTTACCCAGTCCTTGAGGGGCACAGCGTTTCACACCTCCTATCTCCTGTTTTGTTAGACGTATTTGTCCAGTGTTTGTCATATATAGCTAATAGCTTATTACTCCTTAAATCAGTAAACAAACACCACAATTTCGGTCTCCTAAGAGACTATTTTTTCTTCGAATTCTTTTGACTTGGGTACCCGCAAGCCAGCCTATTCTTGAGGTGTGAGTTTGCAAATAACACCAAACAGTGCGGCTTGTTTTGTCTCGGCCCGAACTGTCTATAACTTCACAACTTTTCATGTTTTCAATTGTCTACCCGCCTTTGCTCCGTACCGTGGTGTTCAGCCGGTTGTCTGTTTAGTTAGCACCCTCGCCGTCACAAAGATTCGGTCATTAGCACCATCATTTTATATGCACTGCTTGCTCGTTTGTGTTTTATTTTACGACCATTGTTGATTATACGGGCTGACTTTTACGAGCTATACGTACGGGGACGTTTGGTCACCGATCGTGGGGTTTTTTAAAGCTTGCAGCGAGCGAAAGAGTTTAGTACCACGCTAATCGCTGACGAATTAAGATCGTTGTTTGCTCTGTAGTCTTTTTAACCTCTTAAGATTTAGTTGATACGCTTTTCGGCAGTAGTCTTGTCTCGCTTCGTAGAATTGCAGAATGTTTCATCAGAATCGGTGTTTGATTCAGGGTTATCCCTCTGCTGCTGCTGAGGCTGGGTCGTTCTCGTATCCGGGGCTGGTGATTGTGAACCCATCGCTTCATGGTATGTATGGGTTCTTGCTGGGCGTTCTGATCTTGCTCCCAAAAAAGCCTTCCAAATCGTCGCGTGCTGCTTGCAAATGATATTCAATTGGATTTGTCATCGGTGGTTTTTATTGATAACTATAGTCTTGAAACGTAGACGATGGGTTAAAGTGGAAAGTTAGAGTTAACCTTTGGTTTTTCCAAAAAGTTAATTCTCATTCTTTACTTTTTAATAGAACTATACCAGACAATGATCCTATACAAAAAGTTGGTTTTTTTCAAAAATATTTGTTTTCAAATATTTAGGTGATAGGGCCTAACACTTTTCTTTCGAGAAAAAAATAGAGGTACAAAATGTTTTGGACACTTGTCATAATTAATAATCGATGTGTTTTGTGTTGAAATAAAAACCGGGTGCTTCTTGGGCATTTTCTCTTTCAATGGTTGGATAATTCAGAAAAAAATATTTATCGGGTCATCTATAGTTTATACAAATTTAGCTTGTGTCAAAAAATCATATTTGTTGTAATTGTTTGTTTTTCTTCAATCTTTAAAATCATACTCTTAAATCATGATTTTACTCAAATTTCCATACTATACCATTACCCAAACTAGCAATGTAATTATGATTGCCCGATCACTTCAACATCAACTATTCTCCGACCCCGTTAAATGACAAATTAAAATTAAAAACCGGTCAAGCATAAAACAAATTCGAAGCAATAACCATTTCCACTTGAACTCAATGTGTGCTTACACGCAAATGGCGTCGCCAGACATAATGTTTCATTTTGAGGGCAAATTATGGCAGAGAACTATTTTTGTGGGTAGGATTGTTTGAAGTATAGAACCATTCATTTTGCATTTCTCTATCGCATTTGGGAGAGGAGGGCAAGGGTTACGAGCATGGGGAGGGGGAGGGGCCTTCACCACAATACTGGTCATACGTGTCTTGCAAACTTTGTTGATTTATTTTAATCATTATGGACCAATTTGTGTCTGTATTCAGCTTTATTTCTTAATATGATTGATTTTTCCCCCCTTTGAGCAAAATGAAATTTGAGACTTTATACAAATCAACCGATTGAAGATGTGATTGAGCTGCAGGCGTGATCAACAGGCCACAGTCATACCTGGTATATCTGGGTATTTACCAACCGTAGAGTACCCCCCGAACCACTGTTCATCTTGGATGACACATCCTTTTGTCTTTCAGTCACTTGGGTTCGAAAGGAAATTTGTTAAAATGTTGTTGTTCTGAAACCTGAAACCGTGTCTTTCCTGTCGCATGCATGCCGTCTAAACACGCGCGGGGTCGGCCTGGAAGGATGGTCTGACCACGGTGTGCTGATAGTATGCAAACTCGGCTCCCTTTGCCCAATTTTCCCCCCAGTTCACCCCGTCTGTCTCCGGGTGGGTATGACTCCATCCCGTCCTCCATTTCCGTCTGTCCATACCCGTCAGTTGCATTAGCGTTGGTTATGCTCGGTCGCCAGCAACCATGAACAAGGGCTATCCGATGTTTGTTTTTATTTTCATTGCCGTAATTTGGACGCTTGGAATATTTAATATTAGTCACTAATTTATATCAGGGCCGATATTGATTGTAGTCATTGATGTCTCATTTCTGAACAATCTTAAAAATCACTCTGAAATTCATATATTCGTTGACCACGAGGAGACCGTTTTTCAATGGATGTTTGTTTAAAACCGAACTGTGGTGTGCGAGGGTTTCGTGGGATTAAAACTAATATGCAATGCGTTCTGAAATCATTGTATTGTTCTGTGGGGTATTGATGTAATACATGTACTTATCTGTGACAATATTGTTAGTTTTTCCATTTTGTTCATAACTCTTATGTTAGCAGGAGTAAATATTATTCAATTTCCATCCAGTTGAGGGCCTTTCCCAATATTCAAAACTCAATCGTGCCTGTACCTTCACAGACTAGGCTACCGTAAAACATTGAGACTGTAAAAAAATAAACCAAAAAGTGTGCAAAGTTTTATATCTCCTACACTGCAAAAACTGGGGTGATAAAGCTGACACCATGAGTGTTGCCACATTATAGATACCAAAAAAAGAATCAAAATTTACACTATTGGGTGTTACAATAACACCAATTTCTGCAAAAACAATTCAAGGGTGTTATTTTAACACCCTATGATGATAATTTTGATTTTCTCTTCGGTATCTATATGTGACAACACCCATGGTGTCAATTTTAACACCCCAGTTTTTGCATTGTACATTACAAATATATTTCTATAGATGAGTCATAATAGGCCTATTGCTCATTCTGCAGGAGGCAAAAACAACATGGTATTATCGAAATAAATTTTTTAATTGTTCAACACACTTGCAGAGGCTACAACGAAATCAACAAGATGTCCTTCAAGGAGGAGTTTGAGGACATCAACGTCCTTTTTTTATGACTTACGCGGGTACTAATCACGGTAATTTGGACCCCATTTGGAAAATATTTCTGCGTGGTGATAAGTTTGTATACCTGTTGACAAACCCCGAGGCAATAACACTTTTTTTTATTCGCTTTTTTTCCCACTTTCCTGGTTTTTTCGCAGATCCGCCAAGGAAAACCAGGCGAGAACGAACTACCTTTACACGTGCTCAACTCGACGTCTTGGAGACGCTGTTCGGCAAGACGAGGTACCCGGACATTTTCATGAGGGAGGAAGTGGCCCTGAAGATTAACCTACCCGAGTCCAGAGTACAGGTATATACAAATAAGTAGGATTTGAAACTTTGCATGGTGGAGGTATAACTAAGAGAGGTTTGCGGTAACACCATGTGAATATCTCTTTAGAGTAGTGTTGGTTCTGAACCGGTGGTTAACGACTCAACGTTTCGATCAGTATGCTCTGATCGTCTTCAGAGATATTCACATGGTGTTACCGCAAACCTCTCTTAGTTAAATAAAAATAACAAAAATTGTCAAATTGTCAAACTACCCCATTTCCAGTGATGTTACACTGCTCTCGTGACTGCCTGCACAAGTGCAGGCAGCACTTCTATGAAGAAAAAAAAGATGCTCTAAAAAATTAAGGTGTAACTCGGCAAAGCGTCCGTGATAAACGTAAACAAATTCCAATTTTCGGTGAGCACAGTCACATTTTCGTCTCAACGAATTCACACGCATGGACAGGTTCAATGGATCGAAGCCATGGAACGGAGTTTGTTACGCTTAATTGCTAGGCGAGCCGCTGCAAAATCGCGTTAATTAATTTCTGGTAAAGATCGGCTAGATGCTAAATTGTCATAGTTTAAAAATATTGTGTTATCTGTTCCTCATGACTGGCTTGCGGTGCGGTTGCCTTGCTTCGGGGAAACTCGTTTCAGCATTTTGGATACATTTGTTTTCCTTATTTTATTACGTTGGACTACGCTGTCTAATGTTAAAAGATCCATTGTATTTTGAGCATCATTTACGAAGATTTTTGTTTCTACTTATACCATTGCTAAAACTGGGGTCCGTGACACCAACGCAGTTTTACTTTTACAAATGATATAGTAATGTGGATAATTAACACTGTCGGTGTTGTCACATATATTTAACACCCCGGTTTTTGCACTGTATAACTTCACTTGTACAGTCGAGACATGTGCAACAGTAAACGTCATAAATAATTTCAGACGACTACCGGTAATGTAATTTGAATTCTGGTTCATATTATTTTTGGAACTAAATTCATGATGACTCCGGTTCTAACTTCGCGCTGAAACAAAAGTCCTATCTGTGAGAGTCTATTTTCTAAAGACACTCGTTACAAGACGCAGCGCAGTGTGGTCGCACCAAGCTTTGCAACAACCCGTTACATTAATTTTTTTTTGATAATTTCGAATTTATTGAAGCGATTTATCGAATAGTATTTCATTCGTATCTGAGGGCTGTTCTTTCAGCTGTTCTGACCGCTCTTCCGGATTACATTAAAGCACCCCCTCTGGCAGTGATAACGGGGTCGCACTGGGTGACTGTAATCCCTAACTTTGTTTTGTAAGTGTATAGTGCAATTAAACGACTAGGGTGTGCTGAAAAGAGATAAGCGCGAAGACCCCCTTCATTACAATCTAACTCCTTATTTTGTTTCTTAATGCCAAGCCTGTATTTAGTTGAAGAGCTGGGTGATGAGGAAAATTCCTTGGTACTTCTACGCTTTACAGTAGTTGCCACTTTGTGATAAAATAAAAAAAAATAAAAAAAAGTATCGGTGGTGTAACAGTGGGAATATATTCAGCAATTGTAGGGTTGGATCTCGGACCCCCAGGGTAAGGTTAGCAGTTTGTGAATGCCCCAATCACCGCAGTGAATGGCCGGGGTGCGAGACTTGCCTCCGGGTTGTGCCGCCTTTCAATACTCCGAACGCACCTAATTAGCTCTAGTCCGTAAACGAAACTGCCGGGCTTGCTTTCCCCCCTTTTTTGGTAAATGCTTGGAGTGGCGTTTGAAGACGGGGCATATGGTGACAGGGTGTGGGTTGCTTGCCGAACCACCGGTTGCTGTGCACTTTCTGACCCCATGCTACGCGTCCCCCCTTCCTGCTTGACTGTAATTGTTCAGAGGAATGCGTTTATTAGTGTTGCTCGTGAGCTAAGGTACCGAGTACGTAATAGGTTCAAGTATAAGTGACATCGTAACAATTGTAACTACTTGAACCATGCTTGAACAGAGAGTCTAGGAGTCAATCATTTTATTTTACCCATTCGCATACCCATTGAAGTATTGTTACCGCACTGACACAAAAGTGGCAGAGTTCAAATCAGTAGATGTTCTGATTCAAACAGGTTTATTATTTGCCTCTGTAAAACTTCTTGTCAAAACTTGAAATATCAAAAGTATTTTTTAACGTTAACGTTTCCCCTCAGAATTTTAACATATTTCAGGATCCGAAGCAGTTGTTAAAAAAAAATAAAAAAAAAAGCATTGCCTTTAATTTGCAGTCTTTCACCCAGACTAGGCCCCTGCCTGCCTGCAGGTGCCCGTTGCCGGTGCCCTTTTAACAATTACAGCCTCAAAGAAAACTTAACAATGCTCCCCTCCCCTTTCACAGTTCAGCTGCAAATTATTTTCCTATGCTCTCGTTTCCACGCCGCCAGTGTTTGCCTGCGATCGGGGCCTCTATCGTGAATTCTTTCCCTCGTGTTGGGGTTCCTTTGTTGCGAGGTGTCGCCCAGTTATATCAAGTCACATTCCTTGATAAAGTTCTGGTTGGTGTTGAGGTTTTTTTTCCTTCTTTTTCTTTTCTTCTCTCTTCCACGCTCACTAAAACATCAAATCAGTGACCGCATGATTATGCGTACAATTGAGGGTTTTTTCCCCCCACTCTTGGCTTCATCTAAGTTAAATGTAGTTGAAGATGGTAGTAAAACACTAATCAGGCTTGATGGTTATATGAGAGCTGGCATTCCATGCATATATTGTTATTTCCATGGATAGTTAAGTTTAAGTGTCCAGCGGGCAAAACAAAGTAATTTGCTCCCATCGTTTCTAACGGCCTTGTATGTCATCAATAATTGTACGGGCAGAAAAGATGCGTGAGAATTCATTTAACTGTCTTATGTTAAATTTATTATTTTCTTCTCAAGGGCGTCGGTGCTAGATTGTGCTAGCATCTCAAGTTGTAGACAAAAAAAACAACTGATTGTAAGAAATAAGAACAAATCTTTAACAATTCATGGAAACTTAGAGATTTGTCCAGGTGTCCATCTTTGAAGTCTACCTTTGTTCTCAATCGTCTTGACATCCCCTGCTTGTGTCTCGATTAACGTCAGTCCAAAAGTCTCTAAAGAAAAATGCAACCACTTCAAGACTCTTTGCCCGATTCAACTGCAGAATTCTTAAGAGCAGACCGTGCGTATGTATTATTTCCATGACTTCATCGACAAAACAAATTCAGTAGAACATCGCGATAATTGCTGTAGTCAAAAGAGCATGGGACAAATTGTAACAAAATGAGGGTTTTTTTTCTGCAGGTTTATCGACAAAGTTTAACATGTCAACTTGAAATCTGAAGCTTAAGCCATTTTGCTATACATGCAGTACAATTTTTTAAATAATTATTTTTAAGAAAACAATTGTTATTTGAATTTCCCCCTCCTGGCGTTAATGGTTGCTGGAACAAAGCGTACAAAAGGGCAATGTCATGTTGTGGAACTTTACAAAAAGTGTTTTAAGTTCAACTTATCAAAACATACCTGTCACGGAATCCTTTGTGTTAAACATGCCCACCCACAAATAGCACTCTAGCTTTAATATCGATCGAAGCAAAGAAAAAACAGTCAATGAAAGATCTCTCCATTATAATGACATCAACATTTTTTCAATTAGTCATTGCTGGTGGGGGTGTTTTTTTTTTTGGGGGGGGGTTCTTCTTTTTTTCTTTCTGACTGACGAGTCCCTAGGATCCCACTTCGTGATATTGTCCCTTATGAAGACGATTTATATAATCGTGAGACGTAGCCATCCTCCTGCACGATTCGTAAAAAAAAATCAATTACGACATGAGTCTGTAACCTACTCCCTGTTTTTTCCATTTCCACGCCTTGGCGTGGGTCATGTACCACCCCGGGGTATATTTCAGTATAGTTAGACATGAAGAGGTACTTTATCTTACAAGAGAATATTATACATGTATACGCACTGTCCACCCACTGTCCATTAGCTTTTAACACGCAGCTTGTTCTTTCCAAAGCCATGCAGCTTCGTTCGTTATCTTTCATTGTCTTGGCTAGATAGTCTGACCTAGCAAAAGCTGCCATCTTTCTCTTTTAAAAAGATCGTTTTGTCGTGTATCTGAGTCATATGGTTGTATTCTGATAGGACTACGAACGGCTTCATCTGTCGATAGTTTTGAGAATTTCGATCGCTCCAAAATGCAAGTAGTGCGAAGTGGTTGTTCGCATTGGTAAGAGACCGTGAACCACCAGACACAGGTGGTGTCGAGTCCTGCAACAACGTCAAAACTTAAACCAGTGCAGCTTGCCCAACTCATGTCATCATTATTTTTTTGAATTTACCTCTTTGGTTTTGTCAACTGCAGTTTGGTGATGAGTTTTTGAACAACTGTTATTGTATTTGTTCTCTAGAATGTGGTTTGACTTTAATGTGTCCATGTTTTGAGTTGACTGTTTTCGAGGAAATCAGGAAGTACAGATCCCAATGGTCAAACAGTGAGGCTTGGGGTTGCTTGGCCGGGGCTCCAACTGCCTAAAAAAAACTATTTGAATCATGATTGTCTTCGTGGTCTGACCACTGGCCCTGTATAGGTGTGCTGGTCGGGGGGGTGTTAATGTTGGTCCGGCTAGCCGTTTGTTGGTTTTCTTATCCCGTAGTTGCCCCCACCGTCAGCCTGTCGCCATTGCAATGTTTGTCCGTACACATTTGGCGTCGCAACCACTCTGTCTACGACGAGATGGGGGGGGGGGGGGTTGGTTTGAACCAGTTTGGGGAGTCAGGTGTTCAAACTCGTCGGGGCTTTGCTAAAAGTGCCAACAACTTCTCTGAAGTGCTTGGGAAGTCGAGTTATATAATGAAACATGTTGTTCTTTCAACGACCTCGCTTATTCTGAGTAGAAAGTGAGTGATTTAATTGGTGGTTGAATACACTGGGCGGACAAAAGATGTACAAGAGAAGTACCTAATGTTTGATGTAAAACAACGATAGTTTCAATGACCAGCAAGACAGCACTTTAACTCCCTGACTCCCGCGGTTTTGTTTTTTTTCTTCTGAATGACGTCATCGGTGTATATGACTACGCCGATTTAAACAACTCTCATTACTGTTTACAAATAAATTCTTAAAATACAAAACAATTTGTGGTTATGTGGAACAACCTTTCTTATAACAACCGAGATTTTTGACCTCTCTTTCGCGGTTTGACACAAGGTTCGTGAAAATGTCGTTCGTGGTGCGACTTAACTTCATGATACACTTGTCTGCAAGATTCCTCTCCCGCCAAAAAAATTATGAAAAGAGCAGTACGTTTTTTACGTACTCGTGAGCAAAATGTTCATTATTATTTCCCCCAATGTTATTCAGTTAATGTATGTTTGGTTGTGTCGCCAACACACACACTACATACAAGCGCCCTTTGGTCCGATTTTATGTGTTGCCAATGTTTACCTAGGTTTGTCTTGTATCAACACGCCCGCCATTAGTAAGCGCACAAACATTCATTACGCAACGTTTTTATACTCGAGAGTTTGATTTGGAGTCGGTGGGTAAATTGACGTCAAAAGTCAAGTGTCAATGTCACACTGTTTACTTGTCACTCACTTTTTTTCGCTCACTGTGTCACGTTGTGCTGCTTTTGCGTCATCTCGACAGAATGTATGTTTGGTGGGTCGCCATTGCAAAACATAACTACCTTCTTTTGTCTCGTTTCTTTACTCCCGCTTATCCAGGCACTTCTACCCAACCATTCATAACTCACTCTGTCCCATTGTTTTCACAATTTGTCGTGCTCCGCTCCTTTGAGCTATAAATCAATAGATAACAAGCAACACTCTTGTAGCTCAGTAAAAGACTTTTATTCTGGCGAAGCTCTGTCGTCAGAAATGTCAAGTAATATACACATTATACTCGCCATGAAATAGCCTAACGAGGGTGAAACGAAACACAATTAACTTGAAATTGGTGAATCAAAACATCTGACTGATGATTGTTTATATTATGTAGAGGCGTTCCCGCCAAAAGCGTTGCGCTTTCTTGGTTTCCACGTCATTAGGTTTCATTTCCGTTCTCAAAACCGGGAGGATATTCCAATCAATGTTGAACATGTCATGAGCAACAGTTTGGCCAGCGCGTCAAACAAAAAATATGTGTTAAAATCGCTGCTTTCTTCTCACGTGCGTTTAACCGAAAAATCACGGTCAGACCGACCGAGCATTATTGTCATTAATTGGCGAACGCTTGGTTATTACAGTGGCGATGCAATGTTTAGGAATGAATTTGTCAATTGATTGATATTATGTTTTGGGAGTTGCTGTTCTGTTTTGGGTTTGTTTTGGGGGTTTTTGCTGAGGCAAATGTTTTAAAGCAACGGTACATTGTATAATTTTGTTGAATGAACAGGACATTATCGTCTCCTTCTACTATTGACTTCTGAAGGTCGTCTGCACAAAACCCCAAATAATTGTAAAAATAATTACTCTCAGGTACATGTCGAGTACATATATGTTATTTAATGTAGGTACTTCTACAAAGGAAACTGCAGTTAGTTTGTGTGTTTTTCTGTATTTTTAGCTGTAATTAATAAAGTTCATTTTGTGTAATTTTGTCTAGGTGTGGTTCAAGAACAGAAGAGCAAAATGCCGCCAACAAGCTCAGCAACAACAGAATGGTACACCCTCTAAGCCACGCCCAGTCAAGAAGAAGTCCCCCTCAAGAGACACGCCTCCAAGCAGCGACTCTCCCTCGTCTTACAAGTCATTGCCCATCACCTCGATGCCCAACAATAACAGTATCTGGAGCCCGGCCTCGATCCCGCCCCCACCGTCCATGGGCGAGTCCATTGCCTCCAACAACAGCTGTATGCAGCACCAGTACCCAATGACCAACGCCCACCAGGGAGCCTACGCCCAGGGGTACCAGTCATCACCTTACTTCGGTAACCCAATGGACTACCTCCCTGGTGTCCCTCAGTTCCCAGGCGGCACCCTCAGTCAGATGACGTCATCTATGAACAGCTCACACATGAGTTCTGCACCTGCGCAGCTCACTCAAACACACCCTGGCATGGGCGGGTCCATGCCCAGCTCTAATGCAGACTGTTTAGAATCCAAAGACCCGTCGTGGAAATTCCAAGTCCTGTAACGTGCTTTGACTTAGGGGAGGAAAACCCTGAAGTTGGGGAGGCAAAACCCTCAAGTTAGTGATGACGACTGCATACGTTACTACAAGGGGATGTATTGTATTGTATTGTTGAGTTATGGACGAGAATCCACTGTTACAACCCCGTGTGAAGATCTGCAAGGAGCCACTGTAACTCTTAGGGTCAACATGGGGGTCAACAAGAAAGTCCCCATGTAGCGCCCTCACCAGCGAACAGACAAACTCTGAAATGTGATGGTGTGGTTAACCGTTATTGCTATCATCAAAACAGCTGTCTGTATGGGGCGCCTAAAAAACAAAAAAGCTTTGAAACAATCCACCATTAATATTGTTATTGTTGTTATGGAAAACATTCCACGAATTTTCAACTCGAACGTCAGTGTGAGATCGGGATTTATTGTTAAAACGTTAATATTTAATATTTTGCATCTTGTGTGACCAAACTATAATCAAAAACTGCACCACTAAGTTCTTTACTGGCAGACTGGAACAACGGTTGTGAGGACATGTACATTCAAATGCAAATAGAATGAAAGTGTTCAAATGTGTTTAAAAATTTGAGGCAGTATAAACAAATAGAAACAAAATACCTTGTACGATTCAGACAAAATAATCTTGTTGACAATCGCCGAAATTGAAGGCCTACCTAAGAAATAAAAAGTAACTAAAATTGTTCTTTAGATTTCCCTCCCTAAATATTTCATCTTGAGTTATTTATTTCTACCATCATTTTTTTTTCTCCATTAACAAAATCCTACTCTTATTGACAAAGGTCCATATCGAAAGGTCGTCGAACTATGTTCGTACATCACATATAAGTTTTTATTGGGTGAAAAAGGAATTGGTTACTCACTATCGGTTTTTTTTTTAGGGGATTATTGGTGATTTTTTGTTTTTCAGTTTTGTAATTCATTCGAATTCATTTGACTCTGGAAAAGTATTTTTGAGAGAAAAAAACAACACATTTATTTAGAAGGAACGTTTTGAGGCTGTGTGTTCATCAAAGAGATTTCAAACTTAACAAATTCGGTAGAAATACAGGGTACTGTAAACATCTTCATAGTATTGTTTTATAAATGAAATTATTTGTATAAAGAAAACGTACATCTAACTTCACCGCAGGGTATTTTTGTAACTTGTTGCACATCGTGGCAGCGCCGGGTTGGAGCGCCCTCTTTCTTCACACCCATAATGCACTATTAGATTCGTTCACTTCCTGTGGGGGGATACCGGACCAGATATTTATTTTGTAGCAATTAGTTTGTACGTAGCTCCTGACTTCAGTGTGTTGTGCTTTGATTCTGTAGTTAACTCATTAGATCACCATTAACAATCTCTTCGAAGAATCCATGTTTTTTGTTTTCAAATAAATACAAAAAAACCGATTCTCTCAACGATTACTCATAATTTCTTCTTTCGTTTTTCATTTTGTAAATATGAAAATTATTGGTAAACATTGTGGATAGCTGAAATTAAAGATAAACATGGAATACTTATTCTGAACTTTAAAGTTATGTAAAAAATATTAGAATGTACAAAACAAAAAAGAAAAACCTCGTAAACTTGTTGAGGAACATTTGTTTGTAAATTATTTGTGAAGATAAAGTAAAAAGCAGGGTTTTGAAGATTTCCACTGTGTTGAATTTCGGTCATATTCTGTGGATCGGATAATTTGATTGTTTTGAATCGGTATGTTTGCGATCCCAAGTTTCATTTATAATCAAACTTTACCACACAATGGAAAAGGCCGGATTCCTCTGTGACGTCACGGTGCATTTTATAACCTTGATGCTTATAACTGTTTAAACGTTTTTTTCTTTTTAAAATTGTCTTTATTATGTTATTTATGATAAATTTATAGATTCACTTCTGTCAGCACTTTAATTCCGAATTTACTTGGTCGAGTCAAAAGGGGTTTGTATCTGCTGACTTGATCGGTAGTTAAGAACAGGGTATCACCGTATTAAGTTCAAATAAATAAATAAAACAGGGTCATTTTAGACATATGTTGTTTTCTTTGTTCTTTATTTAAGACGTGGTTTCGAGAGTTTATGTTGTTGGAAATTGCAGCTTATTATAATTTGCAAACCGAGTACGAAGATTTTAGCCCTTTGGTGAGATTTAACGGGGTTCTGTTGGTGGCGTTGCATTAATGCCTCTCATTTGAGAATTGGGTTTTAAATCTTATTTTCTAACCATTTGAGATCATCCACTGTGGTTTTGAATATACCAGTCTGCAATATGATATAATGTTGTTCAGGGATCAATGCAGTACATAGTCAACCCTCCTACTGTCCGGCCATTCAATATCATCCACTGTGGTTTTGGATGATAGATCAACTATGCCAGCCTGCAATATGATATCATGTGGTGCATGCATCTACACAGTACATAGTCAACCCTCCTACTGTCTGACCACTCAATATCATCCACTGTAGTTTGAATATACCAGTCTGCAATATGATATCATGTGGTGCATGCATCAACACAGTACATAGTCAACCCTCCTACTGTCTGACCAGTCAATATCATCCACTGTGGTTTGAATATACCAGTCTGCAATATGATAATAAAAATAATGTGGTTTATGGATCAATGCAGTACATAATCAACCCTCCTACTGTCTGACCATATCATCCACTGCATGGTTTTGATGTAGATAAGCATGCCAGCCTGCAATGTGACATGTGGTGAATTCATCTACAGACACAGTCAACCCTCCTTCTGTCTGACCATCCAATATCATTGACTGTGGTTTTGAACAATAGATAAACTACCAGCCTGCAATTAAATGTGGTGAATGCATCTACACAGTACACACCTACCAAGTTTTCACTTTGTTCCCAGTTGTGCCAGCATAAAGAATCCGAGTCGTTGAATGGTTAATGGTTTCCAAATTGCTTGAAAATGTTAACTGGGGGTAAAAAGGGTAAAGTTTTGGATAAAGATTGAGACTAAGATTTTATTTAGTAATCTTTACACTAATAAGATATTCCCACCCATTCTTTGAAATACTCCATCTTTCTGTCGATTTTAGTCAAAGACGAACCTGTACAAATTCCGAATATGACAAAACAACAACCGTTATATCCGATGTTTACTCTGAAAGTTGACAACTTACTGAACTAATTTGATGAAGTTACAACCGGTTGGGTGAATGATATGTCCATGGGAAAACTAGAAGTTTGAAATGAACAATCTTTCTTTTAAAATGAATTAGTGGTAAAAAACAACGCACCACTAAACAAACTCCCGGTCGGAATTGATCCGGTTCGCATTTTTTGTTTTTACACCGCAGCGAGGGGTTTTGTACTGTAATACTGCCAATTCCTGTCTTGAGATGAGACTACAAACATTTATGCCTATAAAGGTTTAGGTTTAGGATTAGGGTCAGGGTTAGGGTTAGGGTTAGGGTTAGGGTCAGGGTTAGGGTCAGGGTTAGGGTTAGGGTTAGGGTTAGGGTTAGGGTTTAGGGTTAGACCTAGTCTCCTATCTCAAGACAGAATTGACAGTGTTACAGTACAAAACCCCTCGCTGCGGTGTAAAAAAAATATACGCATCCGGTTCCAGACTCCAGGGGGCGTGACCCATTTCTGGGTCAACGTGACCCGAAATCTATGTCAAAGGTAACCCAGAAATGGGTCAAACTGTCGTAGAATCCGAGCTTAAATCCAATGTTTAAACCAATTTCCGGCTCAGCCTGACCCAGACATCCGGGTCAGTTCTGACCCAGACATCCGGGTCAGTTCTGACCCAGACATCTGGGTCAGTTCTGACCCAGTAGGTTTTAGAGTGCACTACCAACAAAAACCTGAACAACAGCAACTTGGGTCAACATCCTGTGTAAATCACTTTAAAGTTTTAAAATATGAGTCAATTTAAGTCAATGGGGGGGTCCGATAGTAAACTTAAAGGCATCGTACACGTTTGGTAATGACTCTGATAATTAATGGCAATAAAAACTTACTTGGTAAGAAGTACAGCAGCTTTGGATAGTACAATGCATTTTGAGAAACTTTTCACTTCGAAGTACTGCGGTTACGAAAAACTATATCACTTTTTATCCCCAAAACATTTGAATCTGAGAAGCGTTATTGTGTATTCCAATGCAAACTATTCTTCCTGCGTGGACACAACCGCTCCAGATTTTTGGCAGTATCTCAAAAACGCTACCACCTTTTGAAATGAATTTTTCACAGGTAGGTTTTATGGTATATATCTACAACTATATAGGTTTGAAACAAACAATAGGCTCCAATTACCAAACGTGTACGATGCCTTTAATATTGGAGTTGGCCCTTATCTTTCTTTCAAATTTGTGTCCAAATAATGTCAGAACATAGCTATCGAATCATCTCTTGACCTTGAAGCTTTATATTTGGTTTATACGTAATCCCACGAGCAAATTGTGCACAGGTAGTACATTCATTCTGAGAAATATTTTTAATTGCATTTGAAATTCCATCTCCACATATATTTCAGTGTTTTTTATTCAGTTTTGTTTAACAAAGAAATCAATTGCCAATCTTGAGCTTGTATACTCTCATTCTTATATACATGCACACCAATGTTTGCAGATATTTGCTTGACATGTTTCACTGTGATTAAAGGCAATTGTCAAAGACCAGTGTTCTCACTTGGTGTATCCCAACATATGCATCAAATAACAAGCCTGTGAAAATTTGGGCTCAATTGGTCATCGAAGTTGCAAGAAAATGATGAAAGAAAAAACACCCTTGTTGTACAAATTTGTGTGCTTTTCAGATAGGAATAAAAACTTCTTGCAAGAAGTTTTTATTATTTTAGTGAGAAATTACCTCTTTCTCAAAAACTATGTTACTTCAGAGGGAGTCGTTTCTCACAATGTTTTATACTATCAACAGCTCTCTGTTGCTCGTTACCAATTAAGTTTTTATGCTAAAATTTATTTTGAGTAATTACCAAACGTGTACAGTGCCTTTAAAACAGTAGATTAATAAGAACGCACATTTTTAGAAAAGCAATGGCGTCCCTTCGGCGTTTAAAATTCTGATCCAATCAATCTGGATTGTATGATGATTTCAAATTGGTTTTTTTTTTTATTCAATTTAAACAAGTAATAAACCAAAAGGGAAACTAGCTGGGTAAATTTTGTATAATTGTAGGTTGAAAAAAGATAGCTCAGTTGGTAAAACACCGGCACGTCAATTAAAGAATTTAGGTGCATGTTTGTATCGTTGTTGAAACAGAGACTTGGGACAGAGTAGTACGGTATGTCATCGGCTGCTTCAGCGATAACTGCTGTATCAGAACTGAATTGTTTGCCTTAATTTTAGAGTTTGTTCACACCAAATAATGTTCGTTTGAACAAAAACATTATAATTATATCCTTGGAGTAGAAACGTCGACGGAATTAACTCTTCCAGTATTTATTTCATGCCCCCTTTTTTCTTAAGATTACAAAAGAAGTTGACGTTATACCACTTAAACCTAACTCACTGAAGGATCCTACTCATAGTATCATTTAAAGCCATACTTCATCAACTCTATGCAGCGGGATGACACGCAATGCACCTTCGTTTATCTGTCACCAAAGTGACAATTATTCCCTTTCCATGAAAAAAAGGTAACATTCTTCCACTCTGGTAAATTGACAGCATTCCCAACAATGGCTGCTAACGGCTGAATAGAGTGGTTATTCTAAACCTGGGTTTAATTGCGTCATATAGCGCACGGCTCTCTATTGTTAACCCAGTAGACCCTCCCTTGTGACTTCACAGTGGAGTCCGCGGAGTGAGAGGGGAAAAAACCTGTCCAACGACCCGAGACACGCATCGCTGGGCTCCCCGTCCCAAGAGTCTTTATTCCCGGTTGAGAAAGAAAAGAATTCCGCTCTTGTGTATCTTCTGGGACGATCGATACTAGCGAAGCTTGGGGTTCTTTTCAGAGTGATACTATAATAGAGCTCTTCTTTTGAGGCAGAGTGGACAAGGGTTTTAAGAATTGTCTTCTTTCTTTGGATAATTATTATGCATGGTCAAACTGAGAACGTTAAGCTATGACAGCAAGCCCGGAGTACAATAACTTTGGCATACACTATGATTTGGGTACGTAAGGATTTAGTCCACGTTTAAATTAACTGGACATTGGGTAGCATGCACTACTGCAAATACACCACATGTCATTTTGAAATGTCAATTTTAGATCTGAATGCAATGATCAACTTCACATTGTGTCAGGGATCACATTTTTTTTTCTTTAAGCAATTAATCTCGGTATAATATGTCACATTGCAGCATTCGGTGTTTTAACGGGAGGGTAGGCTAAAAATGACCATAACAATTTACTTGGTAAAGAGCACTGGAGATCGAGAGCTGTTGATATTATAAAACATTGTTAGAAACGACCATCTTTGAAGTGATGTAGTTTTTAGAGAAAGAGGTAATTTTCACCCAGAAATTTGAACCTGAGAAAGGTTTCAGGCATGAAGCCATTCTCAGGCATCTAAAAGCACACAATTCTGTGCATGTGTTTTTTGTTTTTTTCATTATTTTCTTGCAACTTTGATGACCAATTGAGCCCAAACTTAAACAGGTTTAGTATTTTATGCATGTGTTGAGATGCAGTGAGGGTACTGGTCTTTGACAATTACCAAAAGTATATACACTGCCTTTAAAGGAAACTCTTCGTCCATTTTGTCAGAATGAAAACAGGTTCACATTTAACTGCATTTTTTCACATTTGGTTATTTTTCAAATTTACAGCTTAAAATTGTCATTATAGTCCAAAAATTGCAGTCGAAACAGGATTTTAAAGCAACAAATTTGTCTTTTACTATGTTTTCCTCTAAATTATGAAAAACATGCTCAAGATTTTAGAAATCAATCTAATTTTTCCAAGCTAACAATTTAAAAATTGCTAAATTCCAGTAAATATAACGCACATTTTGTCATGTTTGGGGTCAAAGGGATAACAAAATCTATCCCCTCCTCTTTATTCGCTTGGTTTGAGCAGCAAAGGATACAAAAATCTATCCCTTCCACTTTTCGGCTAGGTTTAAGGAACAAGGGATAGAAAATTCTATCCCCTCCTCATTTCGGCTAGGTTTGAGGAACAAGGGATAGAAAATTCTATCCCCTCATTTTTTCTGCTGGATTTGAGGAACAAGGGCTAGAAAAATATATCACCCGACCTTAATTATAACAACTCGAACTACAATTAAACTTTTATTTTTGTCAGCTTTCCCAATAGTGAAGTACATAATTGTAAATAAACAGGTGTGCGTATTTTTCTTTGATGTTATGATGCAACCATAGTTATGAGTACGCAATTTGGCACATTGTTTTGCAAAAAAAAAATCAATCAAAAGACTGTTAACAATATTTGTTTAAGTGCACCAGGTTCTAACTTTGTTCCTCCAGCAATATTTTATGAAGAAAAATAGCATGATTTTAACATTTAAGAGACAACTTCAAGAAAAAATGCTACATATCAAAAAAAGGTGAAATGTGAAAATGTGTAGTTAAATGTGAAACTGTTACATTTTCTTTGGATTAATTCAACCATTATGAAGGTGAGCATATCTGCCATATGTTTCTGGAACGTCGCTATTAAGAACAGTTTCGTCCCCACGTGTATATATTTACATAAGTCGACCATAGCTCTGTACAAAACAAAACTGCCCGTACGCCTAAATTTAGTTAGTTTTTAACCAATAATAAATCAACATCAGCCATTTTTCTTTGCAGTGATTTTCAAACTGTACCCTAGTGAAATTGCGGATAAAGCAATAGAAATTTCACTATGGAAGGAAGACATGGTATTTTTACCATGGAAGGAAGAAATGATCGGTTCCTTTCCCTACTTGTACCAATTTTGAGCGAATGCCATATTTTTTTAGGAACATAGGCGACCTGGTCACATGCATGCTATTGGTGGCGCTATACGAGCATAACGGTCAGAGATAACGGTCCGTTTTAAACAACTCGTTCTAATTTCAGGCGCAGGTTGGCAGAGTAATTTTGTTAACTAAAATCGGCGGGAAATCGGATGAAACTATTCCAAATAAAATAGTTTAAAAGTTTAAACTGAGTCTTCTGAAACTGAAGGAAAAAAGACCCAAACAAACACCCCAACGAACAAACAAACAAACAAAAAAGTGAGGGTTTTGTGCATGTGCCTTTTGTTCAAAATGAGTTTTAGTCGTGGCCTTTGCGCCGGGTTACTCCGAAGACCCTTTTACGGAAGAAGGGGCACGGAGGAAGTTGGTGCAAAAACTTGGCTTTTGAGTTTAAAATGTCCGTTAACGCCCAAAACGAGCCTCTTTGGTTTCGCCATTCCCTTTGCCGGGATTGAGTGATTTCAAATGTTCGTTTATTGAGTTTACTATCCTTAGTTTTCTCAAGTTAATTGAGTTTTATTTTATTGTACAACTGAACAAATACAAACCAACAGTACATTTTCAATTTTAAAATTATTAATTTTTTATTTTTTATTTTTTCAAATCTAAAAATGAGACAGGTTCGCTCAATCGGCCATGTAACTTTCATATAATTTGATGGAGAAGGTTTTTACTACGTACAGTTACAAATTATTCAGTTCCTTTCAAAGTAAAAACAAATCACCCGAACTTGGTGTATGGATTAGATGTCAATGACGACGTTGCCACAATAACGATGAAGAGAACGATCAGCAGAACCAGAAAAGCGCGCTGTTTTCTACCGGCAAACAGACACCCCGACTTTTTGTCTTCTGTAAAAACTGAGAACTTTCTTGCTTTTATGTGCTCGAAGTTGTCGCTACCTCTGCTGTTGTTGTATCTACTACTAAGAACATCATTTTGGTTAACACTTGGCAGTGACAGCTGTGGCTGCTGGCTTACATTTGAATTTGCACAATCGTCTTGGTTCGTGTCTTGAATTGAGGATTGAATGATTTTGCATGTGACGAAGCGACCATTGACGTGGTCAATCGCTCGTATGTCCACCACCTCCTCACTGCCACCACCGATACGGTATTTCGGCGCGGGGACACCGGCTACTGATGGCGTGTGCCACTCGCTCCCTCTCGTCAGTGAAAAATGACGAGGTTCAGGGCGCATGGTGTTTTCATCTTCGTCGTCTTCGAAACGGGACCTGTTTAATTAAATAACAAAGGCAAGAATTGTTTACGAAGGAATTGACAACAACAATAACTTAACAAATCGTAAATATAAAAAGAAACTTGCAAAAATAATATATACAGTCATAATTTTTTCTTTTCGGTCTGTGATGACTTTTCGGCAATCCCAATCACCTGAAATGCAAATTTGATAACTAACAGATTTTGGGATGTTAAAAATAATGGTCAATAATCTAAAATATGGGGTCAATTCCCCTGAAAATTACTTCCCGACCACAATAATTTGTTTGTTGTTTAAACACAAATCTTAAGTAATAAACCACAAAGGACACTGACTGCGTGAATTATTTTGGGTTGAACAAAGAAACATTTTCAGAGCAGGATTCTAACCTGCGACCTCCGGTAAGTGCCGGCGCTCTACTAACTGGACTACGGCTAGATAGTTCAGTTAATATAGAACGCTGGCACGTTAATCATGAGGTCACAGGTTCAAATCCCGCTTTAGTTTTGCTTTAAAACAAACAAAACCCAATAATGACTGAAGTCAGAAAAATTAATTGTTTTTTCCCATAAGATCACTTTCCACTATATATATTTATAAGAAAAGCTTTCTTTTTCTAAAAGAGCAAAATTGAGAACTGTTGGGCGGTCATAAACTCTACCCCTTTTATAATCAATAGGCCTCTTTTAGTTTACCTTGACTTGCGACTCAAATGGCCGTTTTGTTTTATGTAAGCTTGAACAAACTGCGCCCTCTTCGTCCGCCTCTTTCTCTCCACATCGTCCATGTGATGAACACAAGAGGGCGCCCTTTGGTCTCCCGTTGCCGCAACTGCTTCGCCGCACTGCCTCCTGTCCGTCTCCACAACTTGTGAGTACTCGCATCTTTGACGACATCTTGGGCAGATGATGATGGCAGTGTGCTGAGGCAAGACGGAAATAGGGTTACTTGAGTTCGGCAGGAGGGCAAGGAGGCAATCTTGACAAAAACGATGTCCGCAAGAAAGACTGTGCGCTCCAATCAGCCGGACCGAGTCACAGATTTTGCAACCATGCATTTCTTTTTACAGTCTGAATGAAGACATGTAAATGACTCATGTCCGGCTTAAAACGTTAATGGTACAATTTTAGCAAACAGTAAAGCTTTTCTTCCAGCGATGATTGCCCAATTTTGACCATTGGAAACTGTCAGATTGTTTAAGTTTCAAAGCTTAGCGAGCGCGTTATTCGGGAACATAAACGCCTGCGTTATGAAATCGAATCTCGCGCAAATTTAAGCACGCGTAATTTTCAAAACTGTCAGTGAAACATTCCACGAGAATGGGATTATGCCCTTGTTTTTTCACTTTGCGAATGTCTTCGAGAAGTTCTGTAATGAGTAATTACACAACTATTACACATAATAAAATTATTATGTTCCGAAAAAAAAAAATTAAATAGGGAGACCGCCAACATAGGGCTATATATAGCTCAGTTGGTAGAGCGCCGGCACATTAATCCAGAGGTCGTTGGTTCAAATCCCGCTCTAGTCAATTTGTCTTTGTTCAACCCCAAATCATTTAAACATATACCCAGTCAGTTTCCCTTGTGGTTTATTATTTGATATCTGAAACAAAAAGTCGCATCCCCATAAAGGTATCGTACACGTTTGGTAATGACTCAAAACAAATATTAGCGTAAAAACCACTTGGTAACAAGCAACGGAGAGCTGTTGATAGTATAAAACATTGTAGGAAACGACTCCCTCTGAAGTAACGTAGTTTTTGAGAAAGAGGTAATTTCTCACTAAAATAATAAAAACTTCTTGCAAGAAGTTTTTATTCCTATCTGAAAGCACACAAACTTGTACAACAATTGGGTGTTTTTTCTTTCATCATTTCCTTGCAACTTCGATGACCAACTGAGCCCAAATTTTCACAGGCTTGTTATTTTATGCATAATTGGGATACACC
>JAJGQC010000199.1:0-50000 GCA_021014325.1 Plazaster borealis
GGTGCTGCCGGATGGGCAAGACTGAAAAATCTATGCCCTGGACATACGTCAAGAGCCGGGGCTGATTTGGTTTGTAATTATCTGGGATATCCTATGGCCATAGGGACCGGAAACCCGTGTAAGATCAACGAGCCAGATGACGAGCTCCCTGAAGTGAAGACTAAAGATTGTTTTTATGGTCCCGATGCGCTTATGTGGTATCTCCGAAGTACTGTGTTACGTTGCGAGTATCAGGTAGATGCGTACGGCTCTGACATTTACTGGAACTGGAACTGGGAAGTCGACAGTCCCAGTGACAATGCCTGGGAGTTGGTCTGTGCTTATGGTAAGCCTACACATCATTAATTTAGGATAGCCAAATACATGACGCGTGTAACTTAATGGGGTTGCTCATCACCTTAGCAAAAATTGAGTGCTGATATAGTTACAGAAGGATCCACGTTTTAGTAGCTAACCACACGCTTGCATTTCTTGCTTGTCTGATTACATCCTTTACGTACTAAGCATCTAAGCATCTGCGGAATTTTCAGCAATTCATAATATAGTGCGCCACCAAGAGCTTGGCTCGGGGAAGTCCCCTTTTTACACAGTGAATCGTCGAAAAAAAATTGACAGCCCCCTTAATTTGAAAAATTTCCATGAATATTTTCTATACTACTTAAACCAAATTTGGATTCGCATGTACTTTAATTCCAGATGATGAGGTCATTGCTACCAACTTGAAGTTGACTGATTTGTTTGAAATTCGTCTTATTAACGGCTCTTCGCATTTAGTTGGTATTCTGGAATTGAGACACAACGAGTCAAAATGGGCACCAGCCTGCTTTTATGATAAAATGAGCGGGAAAGTTGGGAAAATCCCGGAAAACATCTGCAATGATCTTGGTCACAATTGCGCTTATAAATGGCAATTTGTTGAACCGAAGGAAAGCCACGGTCTTGAGTATGTTTTCCACGAAGGTGGTGGAAACGTGTCATGGCTTGGGGTGGAAAATCGCTGTCTCAGGCTTGGTGGATTTAACCTTCACATCGAATGCAGTATAGGTAAGCAATACTAATGATCACGTATTTTGGTGCCGCACTTCTACAAGTGAATTGATGCTTTTAACATTTTCCCGCTAAACTCAAGACGTTTCGTATTAGACCGAGACTGACACCTGAACCAACATTCAATGGCCTAACAGGTATTGCGGCAAGAAACGATACTGCCCTCCAGAGTAGCATTATATTGCGACCAGTTTCAAAACCTATAACGTCTTTTGAATCAATATAATTATATCTACTGACTTGCGTTGAAGTGGGTAAAATATGTTCGTAAACTTGACTTGGGCAGAGTTTCTGGTTTATTTTTGCTTGGTAATCTCATTTGACAAGATAAATGTTATTTTAACATATTTTGTAAACACCTAAATATCGATGTGACACGTTAGGTAAAAAGTAATTGGAAACAGTTATTATATCTAGATGCAAACAATTATTGTTTATTGGCAGGAATACAATTGTCTGTTTTTTGCAGATGTAACACTGAATAATGTAACAGTTCTCATCTTACCGGACCAGACTTGTCGTGGTCGTTGTGGCGACCTACCAACTCACGACCAATGCGGTTGTGATTTCATGTGCCACACCTTCAAGGATTGCTGCTTCGACATTGGCATCTGCGTTTTCCCAACAGCACCCGAATTCGAATCTCACCCGTTTCCGAACTTGGTAAGCTTATTGCACAGCTCAGAATACTACGAGTGCTTATCGGCGGTTTTTGAATTCAGTAACTATGAGCTGGTGAGTATCTGTCCAGATATCTGGTCCAATGCCACGGTGAGGTACCAATGCGAATCTCCACGTTATTCACAGCCAGTGCTGTATTTACCGATGCGTATACCCTTCAAGAACGTAATGTGTGCCTACTGTCATGGGATTGAACAGTTCCGAAAGATATTCTCCAAACAAGACGAAGATAGCAACGCTACCATTACTATTCAGCCCATGTTAGTTCCTGTAGGGAATCAAGGGTCTAGCATGACTCGGCCGTGTGCCAACCTTGCTAGTACATGTCTCAATGAAAAGCACGACCTTCAACAATCCTGTCAAGGCTACAAAGCACATTATTTAGGTTATAAAAACCCACACTGTGCACTGTGCAATGGCGTCGACTTAGACAACGGTAATGTGTGCAAATTGGTTAGTCGGCCTGATTTTATTGTTACGGCCTCGTTACAAGCAGATGAAGTAACATATGTGCAAGCAATTAGCAGAAGTCTTATCGGGGGATTCCACAAACCTTACCGGAACCCCGTCGTAACCTCAGATGTTGAGAAAAACAGTTACTGTTGGCGATGGCAATCCGTTTTAGAAGTTACCATGTTGAATTCGACCAAGGAGGGCGAGGGTGATCTTTCCGGTTCGGACTCCATAAAGTGTCTTGTATACGCCGTCGCTTATTCAAATCTGACCGTAGCTCTTCACTTTTCGTCTTCCCTGCGGTCGTTGCTTGATTCAGAATCTCAAGTTGAGAGGTCAGGGGTCACGGCTTCCATCACAAGCCGGACGCTTTCAGAGATAGGCGACTTTGCTGGGGTTCTAGATAAGGTTTTACGCGTTGACGGTGACGTCACACAAACCGACTGGGGATTTCGATGCGATCTCGCAAATGCATCACTGATCCATGAATGTTTAATACAACCAACCAATGATAACACTAGCAACACCAAGAACGAATGCATTGACACCGAAGAAGGAGCCTCGATATCAATGAACATTAGTGGAGAGCTATTTATCTACGTCATTGATGACGGCACACTCATATCCCCTGTTAACATTACCACGACCATAGCATACGATGTCCACACAGACAATGCTGGGAAAAGAAAGATCATCCGGTTTTGTGGAGAGCGAAATAGTACATTATATTGCAAAACCTTAACAGATTTTAACAATATGTACCGGTCCTCTACATATATTGAGAGCCCAGAATCAAACGCCACCTTACTCAATGGGGAGACGATAGTTTGCTTTACCAAGTTCCAGTTTGATCCTTTCTCCAGAGCCGAGCAGATAGTGAACCTCGTTTGTTTCAGTCTCTCTTTAGCCGGGCTCACAGCAACCTTGATCACCTACTCTGTCTTCTCTACTCTGAGAAACGCTCACGGCTTGGCTGTCATGAGCTTGTCCTTGGCCATCTTGATTGCCCAACTATCGTCAATCCTTTCCCAAATTGTGATCAATTTTTCAATTCGAGGTCTGTGCAGTGCTTTTGCTGTCATCACACATTATTTCTGGTTGTCGGCATTTGCGTGGATGGCGGTCATATCATGGGATTTCATGCGCACTTTCTCCGGAATCACGTCAGCCAAGACCAATTCCAGCATCCGGAAGTTCCGTCGCCTGTGTTTGGTTGGGTGGTGCTCCCCGCTGCTGGTGATCATTCCTCATCTCACCTTGCATTTCTGCGAGTGCACAGGGCTTAATTTCAGCTACGGCAGCGAGGTTTCCTGCTGGATTGCAAGCAGGGATGTGATCTTCATCATGTTCTGTGTACCAGTCATACTCTGTATTTGCTTCAATGTAGCTTGCTTTGGCTGGACTGTCAGAGGTATCCGATCGTCGAAGAGGGCGTCTGCCATGGTGAAGAAAACAAATTCAAGCATCAAAGACGCTTGGCTTGAGCTTGCGATTTACGCCAAGGTATGATAGACCAATCCTTACGCGCCAGTGCTGCACGCTGCGCCGCCACTGCTGGGGTGCTGGCACCGCAAGGTTTTCTATACACAAAGACGTGGGAAAAACCGTCGTCTTTTAAATTGTGTGTATGCGAATTAAATGTCGTTCTCAACGGTTTACAAACTTTCCCTAACATGACAGCATGGCATAATGATAATATTAAATATTTGCAACTAAACAGAAAGTGATTACTGAAATTCTGACCAAAAAACTTGCTGATGTATTGCATTTTCAACCCGACCGTACAGTTTCCGTGTCTACCGCACCTAAACTCTTTATTGTCTGTGCCGTTTTCTGGAATAGGTCATGTTTTTTAGTTGCAAATATTATTTATGGTCAGTGTTCTACTTCGTTTTGTTATGCTGTCCTGCCTGGGAAATTGTGTAAATCGATGAGCAAGACGCCTAATTCGCATAAAAAGTAAAATATACAACAATAGTCCATGTGTTTGTGTACTAATCCTTACGCTGCAGCAACCCATCGTACAATGGCGGCGCGGGGTGCAGCACTCGCCCGTACGGATTCATCGTTCATTATTTACTCCGACATCCCTTGGTAAACAGCAGGATTGTTTAAAAAAAACAAAAAAAACTGCGTAAACATGGAAATCAAAACGAACATTGTTGATTTCTTTTAATAGTTGTGCCCTTTATGAGAAAATACTTCATCACGTTCTACTTTTACTTTCATAACAGATTTCCAGCTTGATGGGGTTTGCCTGGATCATTGGTTTCATCGCCCTGGCTACCAATTTCGTCGTCTTCTGGTACCTTTTTGCGATCTTCAGTTCTCTCCAGGGTGTCTTCATATTCTGTTCGTTCGCATTCACTGGCCGAGTGAGGGTGCTGTGGCTTGCGAAGCTCCGCAATCGCTCCCACAAAGAGTTGCCCTCCTCTACCAGGTCGACCCAGATAACCTCTACTGACAGCCGAGTAAAGAACCCAGAAACAAAGATTTAGTTATCATGATTTGTGACAAAATTGTGACAAAATTGAGAATGGAAGGACAAATGGCCTAATGCGTAAGAGGTACGGGACTGTGAGAAATGTGATTGCAATTTGTTAAACTTGAACGTGAGGCTTTTTCTAAACATTGGCTTGAGCTCTGTCTCCGGCTCCGACTCCGGGGTCCGTTTGATTTTGGAAAGACAGTGCAAAAAGCAGACTGCTCCAAAAATTGATAACGGAGTCTTAGCCGGAACCCGAGGCCACGCCGAGGTTTGGAAAGGGCCATACAAAGATGACCACAGAGCAGAATGAAATCGGTTGGACCTGTGTGTATTGGTCCTTTTTGAAACCCTGCATCGACTCTGGCTCCGGCTTTGGAGTTGAACGACATTAATTTCTCCTTAACCGAATTGCCTGGACTGCCTTGGAATTCGTGTCTCCCGAAATAATGACTCTCCTAGTTGTACGTGTCACCCATAGGTTATTCGGTCCGCCTCGTAACATAGAGAAAGGACCATAGAATGTATGTTATGCTCAAAATATTCACCAAGCTTGCCAACTACTTGCTCAAAACTAGCAATAGATACATCTTATCGGTTCTAACTTTTTTAAAGACACATGCACATGCACATGCACTTTGAAATTTGTTTCCGTTCATTTGGAAATTATTTTATTTCGCTCAGAGATCAATGCAGGCACAGGTAGCACTCACTCTCTGCATGCAGTAAACAAACAGTGTCATGCGAAAAACACAACATTAAGCACTTTGCTTGAATCAAAAATGGGGGACATACATGTACTCCGGGAGACTTATTTGGTGTTAAAGACCCAATTTCCCGGTGTACAACTTGGCGGACAGAAAGGCTTAGCTGAGGTGATGCGAATAAGAATTATTGTGTCTATTTTAAGAAAAACGATCTCAAAAAATGCAGGTTTTTTTGGTCCTGTGGATAGAACCTCCAGCCACACCAGAGCCAAAGCCAAAGCCGAAGCCGATTTCGAAGCCAAATCGAAGCCGAAGCCGAAGTCGAAGCCGAAGCCGAAGCTGAAGCTTAAGTCGAAACCGAAGCTGAAGCCGAAGCCGAAGCCAAAGCCGAAAGGCAAAGTCGAAGCTGGAGCTGAAGGCAAAGTATATATAAACCGAAGCTGAAGCCAAAGCCGAAAAGCAAAGCCGAAGCAGAAGGCAAAGAAGCCGAAGTCCCCAAAACGTGGTTTTGGCGTCGGTGTTTTTTGTTTTTAGGAGAATGAAGCTGAAACTATGACGTAAACAGAAAGTGCCTGTACGAGTACGCCTATTAGTCGTCGGAAAAGAAATGTATTTGGATTAGAGTTGTCGTTATTTGTGTGGCAAAGTTTAATAATAATACTACTAATAAATAGGACTTTTGTTAAGCGCTTTTACCAGAGGGGGGGGGGGGGCAAACAGGAAAAACCCAGATTATATGCGAGCAAAGAAAAGATTGGTCTTGAGGGCCTTTTTAAAAGCAGTGTAACCAATATAATTTTTAACACGAGTGGGAAGTTTATTCCTCAGCCGAGAGGCAGAGACAGAAAAATCCCGATCACAGTGCCTGAATGTGAGACTTGGGAATATCAAGACATCCTCCTACAGAAGAACGAAGACAGTACGAGGAAAAGTAATTCTCGGGGTGACTGTTATTTATGGGTAAAGTCTAAACAAAATTGACGTTTTTTGTATATACAGTCGTTGACTTCAAGAGCGTACGAGCTTTCGCGAGAATCTTGAATTCCGGGCACCTCGGACAGCAGCCAGCGTGTATTGTGGCAATTGTTTCTGAAAACAACTTGTATTATGATGTTTTAATTTTACCCATTGAATATGGTTTGACCATAACGATCATGCAATAAAAAGGCGATCGTCGTGATCCTTGACGTACACGCATGCAAACTCAAGCAAACTGCTACGTTTAGTATTTAATAGTACGGTACCGTTTTCGCGCTAAGTAACAACACTTATATCCCGATTTAAAATGTTACCAACTTCGGTAGTGCAGTCGACACGGTTTGCGTAATAAACACAGTCGGCGTAAATTCAGAATTTGACACTTTGAGCCGGATGTTGGAGGTCGAGCACTATTTCTTAATTTTCTCATCAGTTTTTTCAGATTTTATTTTAACTTTATTTATTACATTGGTATTTTTAAATGTAATTATTCCAACAATATGGTTTTGGGGGTTGAAAAAAGTGATGTGACAGAAATAAAAATCCCACAAAATTGCACCCACGCTAATTTCCCATAGGTGATGACTCAGAGGTGCCCGGAAGCTCAATGGTGACCTTATCGTCGCTAGACTTACACGGTTTATTGACTTACCTTTTGTCTATTGTAAATTATTGTAAATCAAGTGATCACTGTGATCACTCGGACACACAGGCCCTTTTCGAAACGACCGGCTTCGGCTTCGGATTCGGCTCAGGCTAGCTAGGCCCCTCAGTTGTTTTGACTATACGCGTGCTATGCGTTCAGGGATTCAGACGAGAAAACGGAGCCTGAGCCGAATCCAAAGCCGAAGCCGGTCGTTTCGAAAAGGGCCATAGATGCACACTGTTGGAAGCAGCCATGTTTGTAGCCTGAACATCTGACGTCACACTTCGAGGCTCGTGAATAACGCCAGATACCGGCCTTGAGCGCCTGACAGGATCCTGCCAGTTGATCTCAGTCAATTCACATGTATGTACACAATCATAGTGAATAAAACATCATTACATGACGTATAAACATAATATGCACACGCTGCATGCAGACGATCGAAAGTGCAAGCTACATCACCTTGGACCAATCAAAACACAGATATTGAAAGCTTGCGTCACTGCACGTTTATCCAATGAACTCATTGGGCCCGTAAGACCAGTGCCTGTCTTTATCCTTGCGAATAAAGACAGGGGACAGTCTACCATATCTGTAGCCTGAACATCTGACGTCACACTTCGAGGTTTGTGAATAACGCCAGACACCATATTATTTGCTGCATACATTCACATGTTTAAGCGGACAGAAAGTTTGTGCAAGAAGAATTGTTACTTCACTTTTATGTAAGCGTTTTTGCTGCATGCTTAAAGTAGTATTTTGATAGTTCAGTCAACTTTATAAACCAAAATGAGGTTCAATTTTTCCATGTTCACAAAATGTTTTATAAGTACATTGTATTGTATGCTCTTTATTTGTTGATTTTGCTTACAAATTTTACTTATTTATTTATTTTAAATCTTCGGACAAAAGTACATATATACATTTTTAAAATTGTCCGGGTCAAGACAAAAGTTTAAAAAACTGTCATCATAGATGTGTCAGACCCAATAAAATCCACTACTACAAAGTTATATACAAAAACCTAAAAACAAAATGTGAAGCAAACGTGACTCAGAAGTTTTTGAAGTCTAAGTTATGTTTTGGAACAATGACCATCACTGCTAACTTCAACCAAGCTTTTGTCGAAACCCTTATTTCTTGACTGAGTTGGAGTTTTACTTTTGTGACGAACTGCGACCTTAGTGGTATGAGTTTATGAATGTTGCGCTGACACTACATTGAAGACCGCATTTTTTTTTTTTTTTTTTGTATCAATCAGCGCAGATGTTGGAAAAAATCAAACCTGTTTACATCTGTATTATAATGTTCGACCTCTAATAACTTGTTAACTATAGGCCTACTGGTTCAAGAGTTTGCAAGCCGAATATAAATGTTTTACTGTTTTTCAATATGACTCATCAACAGAGGGCGCTCTAACTAAGCCTTCAACTAGGAGATGCGCGTGGAGCTATCATAAACTGCTCAAAGGCGTCAAGGGTTGGATCTATCTGCTAGCATTCGTCATTGAATTCAAATTACCATACTAACAGTTACACACTGCTGTGTAAAACAAAACAGAGAGGTCTTTGAATTGGGCCTAGCCTACATTCAAGACCCACTTCTTGTTTGCTCGTTGAATTTTTGTCAGTTCTATTACACTGAGGGCGCACTAGGTTTCGAAAACAAAATAACCATATTCCTGATTTCAAAGAAATGAAATTACAGAACTCCCTCTGTCGATGAAAAAAGGCTTTGGTCACTGTTATGGCTTACCAAACTAAGACTTCTTTTGCCCGAGGTGTGTCAGATTCCCAAAACTAAGACTTCTCATGTCCATGGTTTGCTAGTGTGCACCTTTCGAAACCGAGGATCGGACTTCGGTACCGGTTTATGGGGTCCTGCAGTTATTTGAAAACTTTGTACAGTTCGATATGGACCTGCAAACAGGTGAACGGAGCCTTTGCCAGAGCCGGCACTTAGGGACATAATGCCTTGGGATTGGGCGCTTTGGGCTATAGAAAAGGCGTTTGTTATGAAATGGTTGGAAAGATGTTTTTAAAGTAGAATTATAAAGATTCACACAAAAATCCCTCGAAATGTGTGGTTTCCTGTTACTTTGTGAACTACACGGTCCGCCATTTTGTGGAGTCACAAATTTGGTTCAACAAAATGGCGGACCATGTCAGATCATGAAGTAAAATGAAAATTACTCAATTTTGAGGAATATTTTGTTTGAATCCTTATTATTCTACTTTTAAAACACATTTCCAATCACATTACATTATTAGTTTCATAAAAAATCTTTTAAAGTCCAAAGCGCCCAATCCGAAGGCAATGTGTCCCTCTAAAACCAAGGTTTCGAAAAGAGTAATCTGTGATTTTGGAAAGCCAAGTTTTGACTATTCGGAGAGTGTTCCCTCTTCCATTGGGAGAAAGGACCTATTATTCAGCGCGGCATCTAAAATGGATATCAAGATTGCTGTATGCGGCAACACAAACATCATTTTGAAAACATTCTTTTTACGCAAGCTTGTTTCTCCAACCTCCTCAAAAAAAACCTATTCAGTGTGAGCAAGTGTATTTCTATAAAGTTGTAAATATTACCCGTACTTTTACTGAAGAGCTGTCGGTGTGGTGTGATGTCCGGCCGAATGTTGGCGGGGTTGAACGTTGTTGGCTGATAGTTTGTGTTTATATGAAGTCACTCAAGTGTTGCAAGCTACACAATAGAGTAGAGGACTGGTCAGTCCATAATACAACTGCATTACCAATGGTATTACTTAACTCTATTTTAAACAGAGATACGAACAAAGGGTGTGTTCAAGACAGTTTCACTACAATTTTCAAATGAACTGGAGCAACATGGTTGGCAGATTCGGTCTGGCCAATTATGTTTTGAGAAAGAAAAGGAACATTCTCACGACAGGGTCTCATTTCTGTGCACGGATAATCTTGTGGATTAAATGTTTAAGTTTATTGGCTTTGAAGCCCAAAATGTTGCACTGATTCACTCACCCATCCTATCTTCTAAATTTTTGGTACAATTGATAAATGTAAATTCTTAATCTCTGAATATTCTCTTTATTTTTTATTCAATACTCGAGTAACTTATTTTTATATGCTATTATTTTATACTATTCTCTCAGTTATTTTCCTTTATAATTTAAGTGGTAAATTTTATATATTTTATCAACTTTATTCTATGTAAATTCGAATTGTATCAGCCCTCAAGCCGTTTGTATCCAATATGCCTTTCAATAAACCATTTCAATTCAATTCAATTCAAATTTATGTTTACCAGAAGTGCCGTTTGTTATAATTGTAGGTTTTTATACAGTCCTTGACTTCAAATGCCTGTTAACTATTACAATAAAAAACAGTTTCAGGAGACTTTCTTTGGTACCAAATCGAATACCAAGCCTCGTGGTTGATCGTTCCCGGTCGGTGATGTTCGGCCATGGTCTATATGGGACACTTCGCCTTGGATTGGGCGCTTTGGGCTATAACAAGCGTTAATTATGAAATGAATACAGTTGGAAAGATGTTTTAAAAGTAGAATATAATGATCCACACAAATAAACCTCGAAATTATGTGGTTTTCCTTTTACTTCGTGAAGTAACACGGTCCGCCATTTTGTTGAACCACATTTTTGGCTCCACAAAATGGCAGAAATGTGTAAGTTCACAAAGTAAAAGGAAAACTACACAATTTCGAGGCATATTTGTGTGGATCTTTATATTCTACTTTAAAGAACATCTTTCCAACCATGTTCATTTCACATCAAACTCTTTCAAACGCTTTTTATAGCCCAAAGGGCCCAATCCGAGGCAACCTGTCCCTTTAACTGGCGAGACGGTAGAGTATTACTATTTTGATTTGTGCTCATCGAAACGTGTACATTGTCTGAGACGTGGGGATATACATAAAGTTTCTTGAGGTGAAGTTTGATATTAAACCAAAGGCCTATATTCGTAGACTTTATGGCAACCTTTACTTGGAAAGCAAAATACCCAAAAGTACGAAGCTGTATAGAGGGAGGCGAAGGGAGAAATGTATGTAATTAATTTAACCTGGGTCAAGTTGACTCCAACGAGAACCAATCGTTGCTTGGCCCTCAGGTGTCGACTTGGCGGTGGCTACCGGTACTAACCTTTACACTAAACATGAGTAGGATTTAAAGGTTTGTCATGGTGGAATTAAGAGCTGGCATATAGGTTTACGGGATAACAATATTGTGTGAGTGAAAAATTCCGAGGAGAAGTGTTGGTTGAGATTTATTTATTTATTTATTTATTTATTTATTTGGACAATACAATATTACGAGCAGAGGCTGTCCAGGGAAAAACAAAAGTAAAAGAACTGTCATGAAAACAAAATGTGCCCTCCCAGACCCTGCTCATTTAAAAGAATAAAAATTGATATTATATAATTCACAGAAATCTAAAATACATCCATAATAATTGTAGTTAAAGGGACGTGTTGCCTTCGGATTGGGCGCTTTGGGCGGTACAAGCGCTTGTTATAAAATTAATATAGTTTGAAAGACGTTTTAAAAGTAGAATATAATGATTAACACAACTATCCCTCAAAATTGTGTGGATATCCTTTTACTTCATGAACTAGGTTCGCCATTATGTTGAACCAAATTGCGTGACTCCACAATGACGGACCGTGCTAGTACACGAATTAAAAGGAAAACCACACAATTTTGAGGGATAGTTGTGTGAATCATTATATTCTACTTTTAAAATATCTTTCAAACACATTAATTTCATAACAAACGCTTTTTAAAGCCCCAAAGCGCCCAATCCAAAGGTAACGACGTTCTTGGAGCCTTGCACTCCGCATGTCATCAAAACATGCCTTACGGATGTCTTTATCGGGACCGTTTGTACCCAACTTCGGTCATTGTGAAGCAGGTGCATAACCTTTGACCCCAGGAGTAGCACTTAATGCCATTCCACATGATACTATACATCACGGCCAACACTCTCCCCCCCCCCCCCCCACGAAAAAACCTCTTTATGCATATAAAATCTCTGCTATCTTGTTCCATAACACGCTCAGTGTGCAAGATGTTCCTTTATTTCACTATTTGCTGTTGTTATTAACAAGTTCACTATATTTGCAGGTCAGGTTTGTTCAGCTATGTAGAGATAGACCCAACACAGCTATTTTATTTTTCTTTAAACTAATTCTCGAGAGCAAGTCAAATAAAATCCCGCAGGCACAACTGGCCTTGATGAGAAATTATTCAAGCATGCAGAAACCACCCCCGTTGTTGACACCTGGGTGCGAGCTCGGTATATTATGTTTTTCTTTCTTCTTCTGAAAAATTCACAACGACCGAAGGACCACTGCGCACCAACACAACAATCCCGGGCGCTGCAATCCAGATATTCCGGTTTCCTGCAGACTGTCCACAGGCGAAATTTACCTTACTACCGATTTGGAGACTTCCCAAACAGGTAAGAATTTGCAGACATAACGAGGGGCTTATACCTGTTTGATAAACTCGCCACCCGCAGTGCGTGAACTTCATGTGGCTGAACTTTAAAGCCGATATGAAAAGCATTCCACGCATTGTAATTCGTATTGGAAATTAGGCGAGGTGATAACTATCCCATGCCTGTGTATAGTTCATTCTAAGTTTCGTCCAAACCTATTGGCTTTGGAAGGACAGGTGCTCAAAGACAGGTAAGGTCCTCATTTTTACATCAATTTGAGTATATCGACGATGCCCTTCGAAGCTGTTTTTGATATGATTGAATTTCTATTTAGTCAAGTTATAATGTATGTGCTTTGTCCTGATATGGAGAAAATTACACTGTCATTATAGGACGCAGTTTTGCCAATGTTACGTTGTGGACGCATTCTGCATTGATGTTATCCTTGTTTGGACAGAAGCACCAGTGGCTTTTGGTTTACCATACAGTATCACTTTTGTTATTATCTTTCATTAATTCAAAGAAAATGAGCAAAATCCTCAGTTGCGGCATTGTTTCTAATACCACTGCTGTAGGTTAGTTTGATTACACTGCACTCTGCAACAACCTGGGTTTTAAAATTGACACCTTGGGCGTGCTGTCGCATTATATACCCCCCCCCCCAAAAAAAAATAAAATAAATAAATAAAATAAAATAATAATAATTTTTTTAAACATTTACACCATAGGGTGTTAATATAACACTAATTTCTGCAAAAACAATTTACATTGGTGTTATTTTAACACCCCAGGGTGTTAAATTTGATTCTCTCTTCGGTATCTATATGTGACAACACCCATGGTGTAAATTTTAACACACTCGTTTTTGCAGTATAGAGTAAGCAAATATTGGCAACAGTTTGCAACATTTTCAATGCTGTATTTTATTTTGATTCACCAAGATTATGCATGCAATGTGGCAGCCAATTTACCAAAACGACGGAAATTTACGATATTGACTCAAATAAAAACAAACCTACGATACAGTACAGCATGTTAAGCTTTGACCAATGGGATTGTACCTTATGATCAAAACAGCACCAGAAACAGATTCTGCCAATATAGTGCACATTTCTTTCAACCTATAGTTCTGCTAGCATCACCGACCCATTTCGGTATCCTGATTTAAGAGCATCATGCCTTACAGTCAAGGTCCGATTTCTCTAGAAAAAGACACTCCCATCAGGAAAAAAAAAGAAACAGAAAATCCATCGGTAATTTGTCACGAGTGTAATACAGTAATTGGTTTGTGTAAAAAGTGCATTCATTTCCATGTGTAAGTTAACAACGGAAAACTAAATATGTGTTTTGGGTTTTTGGGGGGTTTTTTGTGGGCTTTTTTTTAGGGGGGCGGGGGTGTTTGGGTGTTTGTTGGGGGTGTTGGGGTGTTGGGTTGTTTGTTTGTTTGTTTGTTGGTTTTTGCTTCGTTTGGGGTATTTTCTTTTCTTTGCTTTGCACCTTGCTCATAATGAGTTCTTATTTTGATAGCGGCAATTGAAATAGAGAAAACGAGAAAACAACTCGGATGAAGACTGAATTTTTCTTTATGAAATCGAATCTATCTGTAAAAATTCCATTGAAAATAAAATTACCCGTAGCAATTTGTTATAAATACAATTTCGTTTGTTATACTTATACAAACAATTTGTTAAAATTAATATTGAAATTAATATTAAAACCAAAGGCAAAAGTTTACCTATGGTTTTTGGACCCAATCGAACGGTTCCAAAACCAAAGGTATACTTTGCCTTTAATAAACATCGAATTTCGTGCCAATGCAAGACCAAATTCAAACACTATTTCCTCCTCGGAACTTCATATCTGAAAGCAATAAAATATAATCTCTCAGAATGAGTGGTTTATCATTTGTTAGCAAAAAGATTGATCGCAACGTTGTCTGGATGAATGCGTTTGCGAATTCTTTGGGAGAATTTTTACTTCTTTTGTTGAACATACTTCAGAAAAAGCTTTTCATCAATTTCAAACACCTCACCGCAGCTATTTAAATGAAATATTCAATATGAAATAAGTTAAATAGAGCATGAACATCAAGGCAATAAAACACCCTCTAGTAAAATGTTTATATAACAACAATGCTAAAGGTGTCATAATTTTATTGGTTGGTGGAAGAAAAAATTCAAACCCACCCTCAAGTCTTCAACAGACACACAAATAACCTGTGAAATGTCCGAAGATTATGTGGCGACCTCAAAAAAATATGTGCCAACATTGTTGGAGAAAATATTGTTCCCTATCATTCTCTTCTTATAAGAACATAACTTGCATATAGTTTGAACATAAAAAGGCAATTGCGCAAACAATATTCACCTCAAAATTATATGCAAGTTCGTGTTCTTCAGAAAATCAAAATAGGCCTAATAGAATATAGAATGATGGAGAACACTTTTTCCCATGTTCTGGCAGTATTTCAGACAACAATTTTTCAAAATATACAAGTTTAAAGGCACTGAACACGTTTGGTAATTGTCAAAGACCAGTGTTCTCACTTGGTGTATCCCAACATATGCATAAAATAACAAGCCTAGTGAAAATTTGGGCTCAATTGTTCATCGAAGTTGCAAGAAAATTATGAAAGAATATAAAAACACCCTTGTTGTACAAAATTTGTGTGCTTTCAGATAGGAATAAAAACTTCTTGCAAGAAGTTTTTATTATTTTAGTGAGAAATTACCTCTTTTTAAAAAACTACGTTACTTCAGAGGGAGTCGTTTCTCACAATGTTTTATACTATACTTTTTATGCTAATAGCTATTTTGAGTAATTACAAAACGTGTACAGTGCCTTTAAATATATATTTTTTTCTTGAACAAAACAAACCAAATACGAATTAACATCTGAATTGATTTTATTCCAATCCCAATCCTTAGAGGTTCATACTTTATAAGACCACAACTGCAAAACAGCCTTTCTATAACCCCCTCCCCCAATATCACAAAAGGGAGTTTAAATTATCTGTTCCCACTCCCCATGTATGATGTGTTTTGGGTAATACAAGTTAAAAGATGACGACGGCAGTATGAATTTGTTAGGTCCACCCAGTGACGAAGCAATATTGTAAAAAGAGCAAATTGCTATTGTTCCCATTGACCGCTTAATTTACATTTCAAAACGGTTTATTTGTCAAGTCACCTTTCCATACCGATATGCGAAAGGTTGAGGGGGCCTTTTCAGCAACTCATAGTTGCTGACCTGTTTGAGGGTCCAATTCATAACTGCTTTAAGTGTTTACTTACAATTTACAAATAAAAAAATTAAGCCTTTTCAACGGAAACCAACGACCCTTTTTTGAAGTGGTTGGCCCGATCGTGAATTTATTCTTTCCTCATGTAAAACAAGACACAAGACTTTCATTACGGTGCTGCTCTTTTGTTAATATCCCTGTATGCAATTATATCAGATACATCAGAAAAGGATACCTGACAGTTTCCATTTCCATCCTTGTTTTGGAATTATTGGATTGAAGGGAAGACAAAAGACGTCTTATGGTTAATCTCTACATCTCCTCTAAATGTTATGAATGTTGACATTAAAATGCCAAAGATACTACAACAAAAACTCTCAATATGTGAAGCCACAAAAATCATGTTTTTAAAAGATATATTCACTCATGTGGTCAATGTAACATGTGATCATGAAATCCCCCAAGTGCCCCCCCCCCACCCCCATAAAAGAAAGTTGCAGTCGGTTTGAGCAAAGTGCCTGTTTATCAATATATATTTTTGATGCGTGCTAAGAGGGTTAGGTCGCTTCTCTAGAAGAGCGTTTCACTTTCTTTGAGACTAAACTTTCATCAGAGAAATGGACACAAAGTCACAGTCATCCCAAGCAACCCGAAGAGATGACTGGAGAGTGGCTGTCAAGTATTGGAAGCATCTTCGTCGCCACGCGAAGGACACCAGACGATTTTATCGGGAATGGTGGTGCAAGCTACATATTATGATTTTAACACAATTTTAATCATTTATATGCGTGACATTTCAATAACATGAAACTGAAGCCCATAAGACATAAGAAATAAGAAAATGTATTAATCCCTAATAAAGAAAAAAATACATATCAACAGTTTTTAAGGATGTGCAGTTTGGAATAATGTTTTTTTTAAATTAAACAAAAACCTACTAACATGGATCTATTTACAAATGGTAGAGGGGGGCCTACATAGTTGGTTTGTTGTGCGGTTTTTTTCTTTTCCCCCTTTTTTCGAAGGGTAGACTTGTGTTTTTCCTGTTGTTCAACATGAAACTTGTTATAATGAAAATAACCTTTACAGTTTGTGAAAAGGCCCCCAAATGCCCACGACAACGTACGGCATCCTTTTTGTACGGTTTTGTAGACTGCAAACAATGCAAGCTTATGTATCAAGGATTAATTTTAAAACACACATTTCTCGAATGATGTTGATGTCTCTTTCCGAGTGGACACCTTTTCTTAGTCTTTCACACAATGAACGCTGTACAGATTTCAGCAGCATTTTGTGGATTCCAGTTGTTGAGGAATTAGTTTCCTTTTCCAATATTTCACCTCCGTGTGTAGGGTCTATATTACCTGGATTATATTGCTTGACTGTACACGCACTGGAACAGTCATACACAAATAAAATGAAAATAAAATTAAAATAAAAAACACAACTATAGCCGCAGGCAAAGTTCAAGTAAACCAAGTTTTTACCCTTTGTGAGGAATTGCAATATTGTGTGCAATTACAAAAGCCACATAACGCCATTTGCCTAGTAAACCAACGGCATCTAAATATCAATAGAGAAGAGAAAAAAAGTAAAATAAAAAACATCTACATGCCAGAACGTAAAACGTAATGAATGTTTAAAGTGCAACCCTTATAGAAATTGATTTCAAAGTGACTTCCAGTTTTATGTTGTGATTTGGAATGCCGATTAAGGTCCACAGTTTTCTGTCACAAGAAGCTTTTTACGCTGTAGCTGTGGTGACATGATTGTTGACAGAAATTTCGTACAAACTTGTGAGACCAAACAATACAGCAAATCATGGACGACCTTGATTCCCATAACTCAATCATGCAAACACAATTCAAAAAAGAGCATTTTTTATGATTATGGACGCCCATTTCAGGGGGGGGGTAGAAAGGAAATGCCATACAAACTGACCTGCTTAAATTTATGAGACGAAATTTAACGATAACGTATTTTGTACATTTATAGGGTCTGTATACGTTTAGTAATTACTCATAAAATTAATGGCAATTAAAACTTGCTTGGTAAGAAGTAGTCAGCAGCTTCTGATAGTATAAAGCATTTTGAGAAACATTTCACTTGGAAGTAATGTGGTTATGGAAAAAAATCAGGTTTTTATCCCCCCAAAATTTAAACTGATAAGCGTTTTTTGTCAGAAACGTTTCTCAGATTGTGTATTCCAATGTAGGTTATTCTTCCTGCGTGGACGGACGTAACCCCGCCAGATTTTCAGCAACAGCTAAAAAACGCTACCACCTTTTGAGATGAAATGTATCCCTACTATTAATATGCATTAAATAATAAACCTGGTGCAAATTTGGGCTCAATATTGGTCATCGAAGTTGCAAGAAAATAATGAAAGAAAAAACCCTTGTTGCCTATGCTTTTAGATCCGAATTAAGCGACTGCGGCAGTAGCCACATCAGCATTGAAGAAGTGGCCGTTGTAGCCGCGGTCCGGCCATAGCCATCGGCGAAGTCGTCCATTATTCTCAGAGGGTTCACTTGTTTCCAAGGCGAGGCTATTGTATCAGACGTTGAAATCTAACTCGCAAAAATGGCTAATTGCGTGTCTAGCCCTCTGTCAGTTCTCTCGATAAACGGTCAGTCATAACCTAAATCAGTTTCCTATAAACTTTAAGTTAGAAAACAAATCCGCAAACTTGAATCCCACCGAGTCTCTTTTTTACTTCGAAAACTGAAGCACCCGGCACTTCCGTAAATCCTGACTGACTTTCAAAGCGATCGTCCATATCTTTGTGTAACCAGACACCCGTACTGTATGATACATAAATACAGCCAAGAGTTCGATTGCAATGGTCAGGCAAATTACTTGAAATGAAATACCCCCCATTATCACATTGTGGTAAGAGTCAGTGTACACAAAACTGTAATCTTCTCCTCCAATTTTCAAAAGATTGTTACTGATTATGTTCTTTAGCCTCTCGTTTCCGTGTACCTGACAAACTGTATCCGGTAAATAATGCATTCTGAGGTGGAATATCTAGTAGGTTTTCCCGTGGCGCTCAGAGCCAGTGGAGCCTTCACAATCGGTAATTTGTCTACCTTTAATGTCAATATGAAAATATCCGGAGAATACATTCTTTTGCTGACTAACTATATATCCGGAATAATTTGTATTATGACAACAAGTGGAATCCGGTCAGGAAAACAAGACCAGTCTATATAGTTTCATCTACGTTTGCGCAAGAAAGCAAAATGAAAGAAAAAAGGAGGGGGAAATCATATAAATGAAAAAGTGAGGTTCTCTTTCAATTTCTTGTTAAAAGACTGAGTATGTATTGTTGTATTATTCTGTTATTATTTTCAGTGGCCCAACCGAGGGGCAGAGAGGTATAGCGGTTCTGGCAATGTCGTTTAAAAATATATCTGTATGATTTTTCTAATAGACTGTGCCAAATCTCACGAGTATTCGAACTTCCGGAACCAATTTTTGGTCCCAACCATGTTGAGTGGTGTGTGCGATTCCGTTTCTTCAAATACTTGAGTGGTTTTTATGGCTCTAAAAATCATATCAGAATTGTTGTTATTTACGAAAGAAAAATAAATTCAACAAATCAACAAAGACTTGACCTCCATTTCCACTTTTAAACATTAAGAATTTTGCCCAATTGACGTTCATCATTATACCTACGTAATGGTCACACATAATTGTTCGGGCGTGATTGGCAAATGGGGTTCTGAAAAATAAGCACCCTCGTCCAAAGTTTGAATTTTGTTTCAATGTTACATTTAACAATGTTTTTGTATTTATATTAACATTGAAATTATATTTATAACAAATTACTACGGGTATTTATATTTTCAAAACTTTTCTAAAAAAAGAATTTAACAAGGTCATAAAAAAATGAAGTCTTCGTTCGACTTCGTTTTTGATACGCGCGGGACTTGCACTAGTAAAAGTGAATAAGTTACGGTTACAAAAGTAGTGTGAAAGCTATACCAGTGTTTAATTTTTCTATTTAGTGTGAACCTTGCAAGGCAAACAATATTTCCCAACCCTTCAAAGTTATTTTCTTGGTATGCCACTGCTCTTTGGTCACTTAACCCTACCAGGACCATGGAATGGGGCACAATGTGTCCCGACCAAATTTTCTGACTTTTCCCAATATTTATCTACTCTAGGGTCATGTTATTAATTTTATATAAAAAACGTTTTCTTTATCGGCGGTCAGCAGTTACCATGGCAATCATTTGTTTGACCTTGTGTAAAACGATTTTTACGGTTTTTAGTGATTTACTTTTTTCAATTTTAAAGAGAATGTTCACTTGTTTTTATATTTTTTTTTCTCAAGAAAGCTGTAGTGATGTGTCACGTGATGGTATTAAATGCATTGTGGGAATTTTAAAAAGGCCATCATGGTTTTCAGCCCGTATTTAGGGATTCAAATTATATCAAGTGGGGATCAATGAAATATTTTTAATATGCTAATTTCCAAATTATACAGAATCACCAATCAGGCCTCATCATTGCACCCTGGGCCCCGAAGGTGGGTGGGAATGTTGACATTTAAGTGGGAAAACTAATAAAGCAACGATTATAGCGCCACCAACGGTGACCTTGGTAACAATGTCACATTATGGATTATGTCCAAATGAATAAGTTTGCAAAGTTTCATAGCATTTGGAACAAAATACGGAAGGTAAGCCTATGGGAAAATTACGTTTTTTGACCAAATTGGGCAAACAAAAACTACCCAAAAAGACCTTTAATGGTAAATGTTTGCATTGTGTACGTCATCATGTAGGACTTGGTGAGATGAAAATTTGTGGCAAGTTTCATAAAAAAAAATCGCCCGAGAACTTTGGAAATTACGGAGGGTCATTATATACGCCCCCCTCCCCGTAAGTCCAACAAATCCCGGTCCTGATATGGTTAATCATTAACATCAAGGTGTTATTAAATCTTTCCATTGATGTAGTTATAAAGCTGAGCTTATTACGGGGGCGACTTTGGAGGGAGTCCAACCCGCGACCATTTGCAAGTCTCTGTCTTTGGCATTAGGCCTATGAGGTTTTACCCCTTCAAATTCACAATCCACGTATAGCTTGACAGGAATTATTAACAATTCCATCAACCCTCAACCTAAATTTATATGGGAACCTCTTAAATCCCTCATCACTCACGTCTAAAATGTGAATTTTCGGAAGTCTAAACAATCGACTGACGTCATCGTTTCTTTTTACAAAAAGGAACTTTGACGTCAATTCGAAATTTTCTGACGTAGGATTGGCATGACGTGTGCAGCTCCGTCGAGTCTGTTTCCCCCACAGGTTGCTGTTTATCGACTGGCTTCATGGATTACCATTGGAAACAAATTTGCATTTGATTGCAGCTCAGTGCCAGAGCGAACCTCTCTCCCCATAAGGTGCATCGAAAGCAGGTGTTTTCCCGTTGTTATATCTTTTTGACATGGATTTGGCCGCGGGCCGTTGTTGCCAATAAATTCCCTTCAAAATCACCACGGTCATTTTTGCACAATCCAACGTAATCGGATTTTGGTTTTGGAAATGTCTTTGTTGTCGATTTCAGCTCGAGAATGTCAATGAGTATTTTTTGTAAAGAGGGATTTTTTAAGAACCTTACTTTTTGCACGTATTTCTTTTTTAAGAACCGTCAATTATGCACTCGAAACTTTTTTCTGAAAGAAAGGAACCGGTACACATTTTTGTGCGCGAGGTTCTCCTTAAAAGTGCATTGACTTCACTTATTGCAATTTTTACCTTTACGAAATTGAACTTAGGAGGTAAAAACCGTTGTACGCAACTCGAAAAAGGTAAAACGCGACAACAAAAACTAAATCTCAGGTTGTTTTATGTCCGCAGTATTATATTATAGGATTTGAGTGAACAAACTGAAACACTTTGGTTTGGGAAAAAGTCAGGGCGTGACCAGAATTTGGATTTTTTGACACTGGTGGCTATTTAATGTATCGAAACATTTATTTATGAATTTGTTTACGCCATTCACTGTTTTCGTTAGTTGGAAAAGAAGCTATTCTTCTTAATTTAGGATTTAGCCTCGGTTTGGTAAGAAAACAAGATGGCTGAACACCGAACTCAATCACTTAATGGCCAGTCTATTTTCCTTTACACCCTCGTCGATCTGGCCCTCATGTTGCCGCAGCGAGAAGATACAAACAAAACATGGCCACTGTGAGATAAAATCCCATCGAAAATAACAAATCAAAAGAGCATGACCCTCTGATGACCAGGGCAGGTAATATATATAAAAAAAAACATTTAAATCTTACCTGAAATGAAATCTTTTAATTGGTTTAAAAATGGAAATTTCATCGGCAGCGTATAGTCTCCAATTACTACCAATGCCCGTTAAGGCTTTACAAAAGTTATGAAACAAAAGAGCTGCCCTGAAACCTAAAACCGCCAGATTTCCAGACCAGAAATATCAGCAAAATAATCAACCGAGACGACTTTTTAGCCGAGGTGTTTTCTCAGTAAACCATGAAAGAAAAATATGATACGGATGTTGAAGATGGTTCAACCTTCTCTAACTCCCACAGCGGGAACACACCTGTTTGACTTTATTAAAAGTCACTTTTTGGCGAGATATAAAAGGTCAGAAATTTGGAGATTCTTATAATTATCGTAAAGTCATCCGGCTCGCTCGAGTTGCCCTTTTCATCCATTGATTCGATTCTGCTGAGTCAGTTCAGTTAGAAGTGAAATGCCAGTAGCCTCCATGATAAAAAAAACCCCTTCTTTCACGCGGTCATCTGCATATGAAAATATCACCGGGTACAGAGCGATCTTTTGAGCGAGTGTTCTGTAAACACACCGTACCCGACTTCACCGGGGCAGGCCGGCCCCAGAGGACGGGTGTAAAGTGCCAGGTCCGAGGAAAACCTCCAGGGTAAATGTATTTGTCAATCAGTTTAAATCAACATCTATTGTGTTGGACTTGAACATGGGGTCCAATGCAACTTACTATTTAACACCAATGTTCGTGTGCCCTTGAAAGAGGGCTGCTGTAATAAACAGTATGGTCTGATTTGAGCCATAACTTAAACTTTTTGGTTTACAAATACACTCGTGAGTTTCATTGTTGATAAGAAAAACTCTATTTGAATTCATGTCATGCAACTCACGCTAGTTAATTATGTAAAGCTTCATGATTTAAGGAGATAATCCACACTGCACATGGTATGCTTTTGAATTTGTTTTAGTATTAAGAAGTTTTGAGGTACATTATGTTGAGTCATCAATGTCAGCAATTCTTTATCCATTGTACACAACGAGGCCATTGACAAACTAGCGAACCCTAACAAAAGTCCATCCACTGTTTAACGCGTCAGTGCTCAATGGCATGACTATCAATGCAAACAAAAATGGAGGATTACTTGCATAAATATTTCGCTTGTGAAAAAATACAGATAGCCACCAAAACAAACGGGAAAAATATAGATGCCTGATATATAGTCTGGGTGACTAAACATAAATATTAACAAACAGTTTGTAATATTTTCGTCAAAACCTTTATCATTATCAGTGTAGTAGTAATAGGTTGTTGTTGTTGTTGGGTTTTTTTTTTTTTTGGTTTTTTTTGCTACTGACAAATTGTTTAGTCTTAATTGTTGTAGAGAAAAATAAGTTGTGTGTGTTATTTATTTATTTATTCGTGTTTCCTTTGCAAATTAAGCACGATTATTACCCCCCCCCCGAAAAAAAAAGTGCCTGCATTTTTCAGAGAACTTTGAGCACCATTCAGTGAAATTTCCAGAAGATAGCTTAAAGATGTTCCCTGATATCAAGGCCCTTGAGATGTATTTGTGTGTGTGGAAGTGCTCTTCCAAAACCCCCGATATTGTACCATCGATTTAAGATATTTCATCTCAACTTGTAATATGATAGTACAATCTCGAGTCTGTATGTCAACCTGTTGCCATGAAGACAATAAATTGACCTAAACACTGTTGTTTCTGCCCTTTTTATCATCGCCCGTGACGCAAGTTATGACGTCAGTAAGCAGCGGTTATCAATAGCATCTTTGACGCATTACGCGGTAAAGCCGTAGGAATGTGAATGAAAAGCCTGGGACATTCCGAGTCCCGGACGAAGATAAATTGTTGAGGGCGGAGCCAGGTTGGTAAAACGGGGGGGGGGGTGACTGGCAAATAACACTATATCTAACAGGACTGCTATTCCTGAAGCCCTAACTGTGTTTTATAAAGTCTGCTGATGAGGTTTCTGATTTTCCTATTTTTGTATTATTCTTTTTAAAGCTTTATGAATACAAGTTAAAACAGGGGCTGTCAAGGAAATTTAAAAGTATAAAAACTGTCATCGGAAGATGCGCACAACCATTCCTCTGCCAACAATAAACATTTAACTAGATAAATTATTATAATGGAGTTGCATACAAAAGATTTTTTAAATTACACAAAAGTAAAACAGTAAAACAAAGGTAACTACATAACCTGTTATAACATTTCGAATTGATTGCTGAATTTTCTATCCAATAAAAGACTAACAGTAGATTGTGTGCTATGATGTACTAATGTACAAAGATTAAATTGACAAAGATATTAAACTTAGTGAAGTTGAAGCTTTAACAGTTGTTTTAAAAGAACTGCATTTTAGTCATGAAGTCTCAAATAATAGTTAGATAATAAACTTTTTCGAGAAATGACTCAACTGTACAGTGTTACTTGTTTGAAGACAATGACAAAATGACTTACAAATTTGGTTGAGAATCAAAATGGATGAATCTCACAATGGAACGAAAACTTCAGTTTTGAAGCGAGGACATTTCGAAATTTGAAAAATTACCTTACTCTCTTTTGACTATTCATTCCATAGTATAATTATACGGATTGGGAAAAAACACAGAGACCTTGGGTCACGGTGGATCTAGGTCTACATGTTTATATTTAGATTGGAGGCATTCTGCAACCAAATCCTCAAATTGATCGAACGTCATTATTGTCCTAACTCCTAAATAAATACATATCAAGGTTACATTCTATTCGAACACGACAGGGTGGAAAAAGGTCCCGGGCAACCAGTAATTTCCCATCCATGGGAAACGTTAACGCACATAATACTAGATACGTATCGTGAATGACTGCTGTGAGGATGAAGGGCGCTCTGATCGGACCGAGTGACAATGCAAACCGCGATCGCCAAAGAACTGTATTGTTAACCCCGTCGCATAAAAGGATTCCGATTTCGCCCGCTGTCAGATGGGATCCGATCGCCGGGAATAGCATAGCGAGTTGAGCGCGTTTTTTTAAAGAGACATTCGATGACTCTATGAACTGAGCATTACCGTTTGCTGCTTGGTTTTCCCGTACTGTTTTGCTTGAGTGGGAAGTTGTTATAGTAAGTTTCGTTCTACCTTTACAGTGCAAAGATGGGATGTGTTGAGAGCTCCGATGAACCCCCACAACAGCAGGCCCGGGCCTCGGTCAAGCAGCCGGTCCGAAATGGTTCCAACCAGAGGAGGCAACAGACTACAGGCGCACCGCAGAATGGGTCCACTACAAGATCGTCCCGGGTGCAGAATGGCACTGCAGCCCCCAAGAAAGTCACCATGGACATCGGTATACAAACTGAAGGCGGTGGCTTCATTCTACGACGGCTGAGCAGCAGGATCAAGCAGAAGAGATCGACCCGGGAGCAACGCATTGCTGATCCCCCGGTGGATGATTCTTTGCTAATTGATCTGCACCGCAAAGTAACCCTCAACCATTCCAACGTCTCTCTGTACATCGAGCAAGCTTTAACCCTTCCAGAGAAACAAGGAGGAATGGTCCGAAGAGCATCCAGTAAGAGCAGGAAAACAGAGCCAGATGTGTCCCGGAGCCTCGACCAGACCCCGTCGATGCCAGACAAACAAGGGGTGGCCAGAAGATCCTCAAGCAAGAGCAAGAAAGTAGCACCAGTGAAGGTGACAACGACGAAGAGCGCTCGAGAAGAGGGGAAACCCGTCGATGAAGGGCCTTTGTCAAAGAAGGATATTCGGTTGGTCCAGGAATGCTGGAAACATGTGCAAACAGATTTGACTTCCTTCGGCGTGGAACTGTTTGTCAGGTAAGTTTAGTAACTATCTCGGTATTTATAAATATAGCACTCTAAGCATGCGGCTGCATTATTTTGGATTTAGATTTACAAAAGCAGATCAAATAACAAGTTGTTAAGCAATATTATGTATTGTTTAAGCAGCTCAGAAATAGATGATATGTTGACCAGTGTTTGAGTAACATTCTCACCATTCAAAGAAACCTGTAAATTGAATATCATCGAAAGTCAGGAATGAACCAAAACATCCCCGTACAAAAATGTACAGACCCATTTTTCTCCTGAATGATGTCATAGGATGTTTTGAATGTTGACAAATTTTGCACTAGAAGTGCATCGAATAGAATGGCAATTTACACCACTTTAACATAAGGTTAGAGACTTGTAATTTTTTCCCCCCTTACATGAGGACTCTATCTATTGGAAAATGAGTGTATCACAAAACTGAATTTGACGTTATAGCCCATCTTTAATATCGATTTACGTGTGGTGGAGCTCTACTAAAAAACAATTTATCTTCCCCTTTTTAAAACACTGAAGACTCCTGGATAAAAACCCAACAATGGCTAAGTTGTTTCCGTTTGGCAAGCTCAACCTCTCCACTGAGCAACTGCAGAATCATCCAGACCTGAGGGCCCACGGTCAGAGGGTGATGGAGACCATCGGGACCGCCGTGGAGGGTCTGGAGGATCTCGAACTCATCGTAGCCATCTTAAAGGACCTCGGTGATCGTCACTCGATGTACGGTGCTAAACCAGAACACTTTTCGGTAAATTTTGAAACGCTCTTTATTGTCCATACATTTTTCTTTCCATTAGTGGTTTCTTAAAAGTGCTCTGATGGCATTGTATTGCTGCTTTGCCAAAGCTATGAATATTTAACTTGATAGGATGAGATCATCGTTCTCGTAAAAAATTGAAACAAATAAATAAATAAACAAAAGGAAGTTCCATACGATGGGATCCTTTGACCCAGATATTGACCCATATCCCCAGCAGTCTTGACTCGGTTTCCAGGTTTTACTCAGATTATTGGAGTCACCTCGACCCGAATATTCCAAACGTTCGTTTCAATGTGACACAGAGTTGTTGAGAATCTTGATGAGGTAAAATACACTCTACAAACTTACGCATCAGAACTGACTCGGATCGGATCCGGGCCCCGTGGGGCTTGGACCCATTTCTGGGTCAGTATGACCCGGAACCTGCCTCAAAATTACACATAAATGGGTCAAACTGACGCAGCATCCGAGATAAAATTCCACTTTGTCAACCACTTTCCGGGTTAACCTGACCCAGGAATGGATCAGGCCCCCTTGGTACCCGGAATCCGGGTCAATTCTGACCCGGGAACTTTTAGAATGTAGGTTTATTTTTAGAATGGACGGGAGTGAGATGATAGTCTTCATCATTGTATTTTCATCTTTATAGGCAGTTGCGGAGGCGTTCATGTACTCCCTCCGGAATGGTCTAGCACCGAAGGTATTCAATTCAGCAGTACAGGGCGCCTTTGGAAACGTCCTGACGATCATCGCTGAAACAATGTCCAGTACAATGGGGTAAGGATTCTTTCTCACATTCTCAAGAGAGTAGTGTCTAACTGATCACAGTAGAAACAGACACTCCATCCTGATACTTAATGGAGGCAACAGAGGCAATCGCCTCCATGCTCGTGGTCATTGGCCTTTGTGGCCCTTGTGTTGTGCCCTTAAACATTGACTTTTTTTGTACACAAAGCATTCCTTTGCTTGTGTATATTTAGATGGCATTAACGGTAGAAACAGACACCAGCCTGACACTTCGGAGGCAACAGAGGGCAATTGCCATTGGCCTTTGTGCCCTTAAACATTCACATTGCCCCATATATTATAGAGATGCCCTTTGTAAAAAGAAGAAAAAAATGCCTAGCCTTTAAAAGAACAAAGTATCTGAACTGAACACAATCCCCGTAAAATAACAAAGTCAATTGTGGACGGATAAATAATTATTTGGTTGATTGTATACCAAGGACCACGTGAGCTTTAGCCTATTATAATAATTATATAATTGTGGTAATGAAACCAAGGATGCCTCACAAGTGAACTTTATCACTGTAGCTTGTAAATCTAAGGAAACCTGTAAACAAGGGTGCTTGCTATTTGAACCAGAAACATCGGGGTTAATAATACTAATTTTCAATAGATGAAAGAGGGAAACCCTTAAGAGGTAACTCAAATAAATAGTAAACTTGCGGGTACAACCATGTGTACAAACTCTTTTGTGGGAGTGTTGGCTCTGAAACCGCTCTTTTCAGAGCCAAACTCCCACAAAAGAGTTTTTACACATGGTTGTACCCGCAAGTTTACTATTTATTTTAGTTACCTCTTATTTGTTCACACCATGCAAAGCTTCAAACAACACTTAGGAAAACCCTTATTACAACCTCACGTTCAAATCGTGTAAAAATACCCCCCAGTGCAAAATTTCTTAACGTCCAAAAACGTCCAAAATGACATCAAATTTCAAATAATAATATGGGTCTACGGGTAGTGTTTAGTTCAGTCCTGAATTTTCATGATGTCCAATCAAAACTGAATTTAATTTGACCCTTTGACTTTATACCCCAAACAAAATCCTGTGCTGTATGTTATGAGTCAATTTATTGTTGGCTTACAGAGACGTCATGTTTTTAGGGACTTGATCTATTGGACAATGGGTGCTTCACTTAACTAATTTGACCTTGTGGCTCTTCCTTAAAGGTATCGTACACGTTTGGTAATGACTCAAAACAAATATTAGCATAAAAACTTACTTGGTAACAAGCAACGGAGAGCTGATGATAGTATAAAACATTGTAGAAAACGACTCCCTCTGAAGTAACGTAGTTTTTGAGCAAGAGGTAATTTCTCACTAAAATAATAAAAACTTCTTGCAAGAAGTTTTTATTCCTATCTGAAAGCACACAAATTTGTACAACAAGGGTTTTTTCTTTGATCATTTTCTTGCAACTTCGATTACCAATTGAGCCCAAATTTCCACAGGCTTGTTATTTTATGCATATGTTGGGATACACCAAGTGAGAACACTGGTCTTTGACAATTACCAAACGTGTTCAGTGCCTTGACGAACACCACCTTTGTTCTGTAAGCCATCAATCCTGGGTATAGGATTAACCAAAGAAAATGGTCATTATTATTGTATTCACTCAAAATAATAATTTACCGAGGTATGTACAGGCCTATAGATAACTTTCTTTTCAACCATCAGACAAAGCAATCCATATTTAGGTTTCAAACTTGTCGAGGTCTATTTCATCAGGTGTGCTTGCTTATTATGGTTCACTAAACTGCAAAATACCTTTAAAAAACACCATAATATCATCGCACAAACTATTATGAATAGATTGACCTCTGGAGATCAGAGAATAGTACACAAAGTTTCATTCAAGGTTTGCAAGGTTTGCATGGTTGAGTTTAGTCGAGTTTATCAGTGGAGCCTGACTAATGTGCTTTCTGCTTGGCTGATGGGGCCTCTCCCATCACATTATTCGGTCATTGCTCCTTGCGATCTTAAAATATTCTAGGCCCGGCCATGTGGTGATCTGTGAGGATATACTCTCACAAACTCCCGGGTCAAGTTGACCCGATCCCGGGGGCCTGCCCTTTTTGTGGGTCAGGCAGAAACAGAAACTCTTTTTTGTAAAATTTGACTTTAGCTCAGATTCTGTGTCAGTTCGACCAAATGTGTGGGTAATACAGATTCCATAATTTTCGTAAAATTTCATAAACGGGTTAGACCCCCCTGGGACCACAATAAGATGAAAAAGGGGCAAGAAGAAAAAGAAAATAAATAAATAAATAATTAAATTACACTGCCAAGTTTTTTGTCAAGAGAAATTCTCTTTACCCTCCAATTGTTTGGATTATAGTATTATTCTAATTATTTTAGAGCCGTTGTGGCAGGAGATTCTGCCCCCCCCCGGAGATTCTGTCCGTCCCCCCCTCCCCATATAGCTCCATGGTCCCCCCATACGGCAAACTGTGCACAAACTTCTTTTGATAGCGCCCTCTTTTGAATCATCTTCCTCCAGCCCGTGTTAAATTCCCGTATGGGGACAGAATCTCCGGGGGGGGGGGCACACACAGATTTCCCTGGGACACCGTCCCCATTGATTTCGTTTACAAAAAAGTACTCTGAGGACCGTTCAACTAAACCCGTTGATGCCCTCACTTTTTCTTGAAAGTTGCCTCCAAGAGAGCATAAGAATTAATCCATTGTCATGTGGTGCAGGGGCTACATCACTCAGACAAAGGGTTCTATATGGTCTTTATTTGTGAAAACATCGAGAGCCTGAAATCGTCTTAGATGTATCATCTTGGATGTTCAGTCTGGTTTCACTCTATAAACTTCACCCCCCCCCCAATTTGGCAAATGTTTATAATTCCTTCATTATTACACCTGTGTGGATGCGTGATGTTCAAACACGCTTCTTTGTTTTCTCGGTTTAGAGGTGACCTTGGCAAGACTGAACCAAACGAGAAGGACTTGAATGCGAACGAAGAGGGTCCGATATCCGCCCGAGACAAGAAGCTCGTCCAGGGGTGCTGGAAAATTATACAAAAAGACCTCATTAACATCGGTGCGGTGTTCTTCGTCAGGTTGGTCATAAGTTTTGATATAGGCTTCATAAATTTGACGGAGCTCCATGAGTGCCATATCACTTATCCATCATAACAAAAATAAGTGGTATGGCACTTGCGGAGCTCCGTAGTAAATAATAACATGATACGTCACTTTATTATTGCAAGCCTGTGGTGCAGATGGCGTGTTTTTCTTCCATAGACCTATAAAACAATCAAACCGCGTCTGGTAGAAACAAAAGCCTTGCCCCCATTTACCATTCATCATCTTTAAAAAACACAAAATGATGGCAACGACGCAACCTCGTCCCCATGGTTTACTTTATTTCCAACCATGTTTACAATAGTAAACCCTGGGAGGGAACTCCTTACTTGGACCCTGATTGGACAACGACTGGTGTGCAAAATCCTAACGTAAACATGCTAAGGTGTACTCATTCAGTATTCACCATGTTCACAGCCAGACTATTCTAATTTGCATACGTATCCAAACAATTTGGATATGCAAATGATCCAATACCAGGGTGAGAGAGCGGTCAACCTCGTACTGTTCGACACACCATGGGGACGAGGTTGGCAACGACGCTATGGAAAAACAACATTCTTCAACTAGCGGTACCCTTTAAAATGTTACCTCTCATTTTTCAATTAATTAGACTGACAAGAGTACTGTAGAAAATATGCAACTCACGTTGCGAGAATCAGATTCAGAACCCAACATGTTAAAGGAGACCTTGCACTCTTAAAATTAATTGGTCATTTTGACTAAAACAAAATAGTCCAGCATGATGTCTTATAGGACTAATCTAGATAAGTCTAAAACCAGCGCATGACTAAGGAACTTAAGTCAAAATGCGACTAGAATTCATTAGTCCTGTGACAATGTCTTATACGACTAATCTGTAGTCCAGCGACTTAACTGCTTAGTCCAGTGACTTTTGATCTTAGTCCAGTGACTTTTGAGCCTAGTCCAGTACCTCGTTATTATTTCTGACTAATGACATTAGTCAAGCATTTTTGGAGGTTGTGACTAGTTTTCATTGGTCAGAAGTCAACAATTAGTCAATGTTGATCTGAACTTTATGAGCTACAAAATGTACAAAAAGGGGGCGTGGCATGTGAACTCTGCCAATGGGAGTGCAACCATTTTGTTTAGTCAAATTGTTGACCATTTTGCTCTTGACTAGTTGCCATCAGTCAGGAATCCTTAAAGAGTAGAATCTTTAGTGTGCAACCAATACCTAGAAAATTGCTAAACAATATCGGTAAAACAAACAAACAAATAAAACACAATAAATAATTTTTTTAAACAACTAAAATCACACAATTTTAGGAGACAAGTCGTTTCTGATAACTTACCCTGGTTATTTTAATGCAAACTCATGAAGCATTCATCTGATTCGAAATTAATTACAATATTACAATACAGAGTATTTCAAGTTTATAAATGAGAAATTCAACATTAACAATTCTGAAAAACTCAAATGAAGTAGAACATAGTGTGAAACAAAGGGTTCAGTACTTTTTGTGAGTGAGTGCAGTACCTAGAAATACTTGATTTTAATTTTTCAAAACACAATTTATTTTTGTCAATGATCTTGTTACACATTCGAAACAATAACACTCTGAAATATGACTTCAACATTTTGTGGATTTTTTTAGAGACAAATTTAATCCAAAAGATTTAATCAGAAAGCCTGGTTATTATCAGGTAAGTTTTACAACACAACTATTTCATTTGCATCGTCGGGGGCTCAGTGTAGCCCTAATAAGCATAGTTTTTGTCTCAATTGTGATTAATAATTTTATCAAGAGAGATACGCTTCTTCCAAAGAGGAATTTCCTATTAAATGAATATAGGTCATGTTAAAATCATAAAAACTTGCAAAGTAGACTGTGACAGCTGTCAGTTAGTAGAGTTGTTGGCAGCAATCCCATCATTGAACGCATCAAATGAAGAGCCACATCCTGGATTACAGGTCAAGCTTTCCCTGCACATTAAAACAAATGAAAACATAAACACAGACAAACAAAATCAGCATGTTTAGTAATATAAACTTTTAATCCCATTTCCAAAGTCTCAAGGTCGTAGGCCTTATCAGTCATTTAAAAAATAATGAAGCTTGTTAGCTGGAGGAAAAAATATGCACATCTATCTCAAAACGTGAATTTGTTTATGGACTTGGTGGACATCCTCATTCCAGTCTGACGGTCATGTTGGTCTTTTAAAACAGCCTATAAGCATTAGCTAAGCATATAACTAAGTAGCCAGGCAGGCATAGACGATGCCCATGCCATGCCAACCAACCGGTTGTACATGCTCAGTCAGTACATTACCAATACCAGTTTCTACTGCTGTGTTAGTGCTATGGTCTAGCTGCCTAGATTTCTGTGATTTTTAATCTTTCAAAATAAGCAAAACAAGCTGAAATTCTTACCTTATTTTTGAGGAATGTGAAGGAGCCACATGTGCGTCAAATAGGACTGAATTTTCGTCACACTCTTTTGTTGGGCGAGGGCTACCTGACGGTAAGATGCTTATGAAGATGAAGACGAAACCAAGCCTAGCTTGAACATGCATACAATGACTGTGTGTGATGTGTTTAGTTCTGTGGTATTTTAAACACATCACCAAAACAACCGGGGTACCAGTATCTTAAAGAATTTCGCTGGTACAGTATTTGTTGGAGAAGTGTCAAATTTCTGATTTACAAGCGGGAAGACCAAGGCGGGAAAATGACCAATCCATTTCAGTCAAAGCTCTGTAGATGACTAATTTGTGAAAAGTCTTTAGACTAGGCAAAAATAGTCAAAACTCTAAATTATGACTAAAACGTCTTAGTCGAAACAAAATTCTAGTCAGGGGTCAAGAACTGACTATTAATGACTAGTCACTGCAAAATAAAAATTAGTCCAGCATAAACTGTATTAGTCAAAGACTCAGGACTAGGCAAACTTAGTCGTTTTGACCAATTTATAAGCATGAATGACCAATTAATTTTAAGAGTGTGGGGTTGGGACTTTTGGTCCGGGAGTCTGATGAACAGACTGAATCAATTACACAAAATCCGGAAAACAACCCGAACCAATATCAACTCTTCCCCCTCCTCCGATAACCTCCCTCAACACCATGTTGCCAACATGAAGAAAAAAGTCTGCTTAAAGGTTGGTACCCTATCTGAACATTGATATCTTTGAACATTGATCAGCAGAGTGTTGGTTCGAATCCCCAGCAGTGACACTTGTGTCCTTAAGCAAGACACTTAACCATTGCTTCATCCTTCGGATGGGACGTAAAGCCGTAGGTCCCGTGTTGTGTAACGCATGTAAAAGAACCTATCGAAAAGAGAAGGGGTTCGCCCCGGTGTTCCTGTTGTGGCTGCTGAATGCGCCGTAGCACCTTGTAAAAAACATTATAAGGTGCTACATAATTGGGTCTCATAATTCATAACTTCAATAACCCATCTTTCTGTTTAAAGTATATACTAAGCGTCTTGAGTACCTTGTTTGGTAGATACGTGCGCTATATAAGACTTATTTCAATTGATTCATATTTCTGTTGGTCTGCTTGTTATGTCACACTCTGTCTTTTTTTGATCACAGGCTTTTAGAGCAGAACCCGTCAATAAGAACGCTCTTCCCGTTCGGGAAGTCCCCACTGCCGCCGCAGATGCTGAAGCGCAACCCGGACTTGAGGGCGCACGGTCAGAACGTAATGGAGACCATCGGGGCGGCAGTAATTGGTCTGGATGAGCTAGACGTGGTTGTGACCATCTTGGAAGAACTTGGAGTCAGACATCGGATGTACGGCGCTAAGCCCGAACACTTCAAGGTGAAGAATAGATGAAAATAGTCATATGAACAAGACTGATATTGCACCACAAAGCACTTAAAGACTTATCTTTAGATGAGTTGTCAATATTGCCATGGTGATTTTTATTGTGACATCATACGTTTATTATCATCATCATCAAGGGATTAGTTCGTCTACCTGTTGGGCAAAGCCCTCCTCATAAAACTTCCGTTTGCCCCTCTCTCTCTCTCTCTCTCTAGCCACTCTGGCCCATGTAGCCTTGCCCACGTAAGCTCTTTAATGTCACCTCTCCATCTTCTCTTGTTGCTGTCCTCTCTTTCTCTTGCCTGTTCTAGGCTGCCATTCTGGCATTCGTCTAGTCCAGTTGTTGTCTTGGACCCTAAACACATGGCCTGCCCATATCCGTTTGAACTCCTTTATCTTTTCATCGATGTCCTTGACTTTTGTTTTCTCTCGTATTGTGTTATGGTATACTTCATCTCGTATTGTCAAATGTACCATTTGTCTCTCCATGGCTCTCTGGGTTGTTCTCAATTTGTTGTACATCACACTTTGCTTTACAGCAATCAAGATTGAAACACATCTTAAGATCAATCTTAGCGAACCTTTGTGAACTCGAGCACTGAGTTTTGTGAACTCGAGCACTGGTACATTTTGTTAAAAAAAATAATAATAATCAATTAATTGTATTAATTTCTTTATTTTCATGTTGTTATGCAGCCCGTTGTTGAAGCGTTGATGTTCGCCTTGACGACCAGTCTTCCGAAGGATGTCTTCACCTCTGAGGTAAAGGAATCTTGGTTGTGCGTCTTGAAAGTGGTGGGGTCAATCATGGCCGATCAGCTGGAGTAAATGAGTTCACCTATCGGGCTCTTCCCGAGGTACAGGAAACTCCTCTGAATCAGTGTTTGGACTGTAGCCTCATGAACTATTGGACGTTAGATAATTAATATGTATACAATTAATGATTTACCTTTTAAAGGTTTTGTTTGTAATCTCAAACCATTGTGTTTTGCTCTCTGTGTCGAAGTGAACATTTTTATAGACCAAACGTCTGTCTCTGATGGTACACTATGGGGATATGAAGTATTATTGGTTGGGGTGTGATATTATTTATGAGGTATTGGTTGTGTTATTGAATTTTGGACGGGTCTGGGGGATTTTGGTTGTATAGCCTTTACCACATTTGTGTTCAGTGAATGTTCACACGGTTTTGTGAAGTACGGGTGACTAAATGTTGAGGTCAAACATAACTGCACACGCAATGTGATGGTTCATGGGGTTATGACAGTTTGCCCACATAGGACGGGCGCATTCGGGGTGGACATCACAAGGATGTAAGAAAAGATCGCAAGGGAAAAGAACACCCTTGTTAGGTATTACAAATCGCCACGCTGCACAGGGAAGAACAATATTGATTGGTTTGCATTCAAGATATGTTAGACAAGATACATTGATACTTGGTCGATTATCACTTTTAGTTAATGGAACAGGGATCTCAATTTTCCAGAAAATTTCTCAGGGTCGGTGCCGAAACCAGCTCCTATAGGTAAGCTCATTCTATGGGAAAACGAAACGATGAGCAAATAGCATTTTGTTGTTGCTGTTTTAATCGTGTATCAAGCCTTGGTTTTGTGGCTTTTGAGAATGGCCACGTAAACACCGAGACTGGTTTAATCACGAGTGATGACCATTCTGTCTTGTACATTCCGTATCAGTGTTAGTTTTCTCGTTTGTCTATAGTTAACAGCTATTCTGGTTAGATGTGTGCCCAGCATAAGTTGAGGGCAACGTATCCAGACTACCTTTAATTCCTCTAATTTGATAATGTCGTTATATACAGTTAGATGTGGTTTCCATGAGGTGGACGCGTAATATTCTATTGAAGGTGTAATGATATCAAAATTGTAAACCACAAGGGAAACTGACTGGAGTGGGTACATTTTTAATAGTTTGAGGTTGAAAAATGAAAATTTGACTATAGAGCAGGATTTGAACCAACGACCTCCGGTTTAACATGCCGGTGTCCCAGGGAAATCTGCCCCCCCCCCCGGAGATTCTGTCCCCATACGGGAAATTAACATTGGCTGGAGGAGAAGGATTCAAATGAGGGCGCTATCAAAAAAAGTTTGTACACAGTTCGCCGTATGGGTGGACAGAATCTCCGGGGTGACAGAATCTCCTGGCACACCGGCACTCTTCCAACTGAGCTATCTAAGTTGGCTGTTGCCCCGTTTTGTCAATATCTTTGTTTGGGGGTGCCAGTCAGAAGCCATGGTTACAACCGTTAGCTGCCGTGTAGCCAGGGATCACACCCAAATTTACGATACAACCTGGGAAGATTTAAGTTTAATGAAAATGAACCACAAGTTAGGTTTGACGTACGAGATGAACGGCCAGTCAGACACAAGTTGTAATGTTAATTACCTGTTGTGATTGTTTTTCTTCACGACGTGTGTAAAAAAAAGCCGCGCCCCTTAGGGCCAGTTTAACGTGTTGAAATGAACACGCGGGAAGTGCGAACTTAATTCTACAGTCATGGATATTTGATGTCCAGTGCATGGAAATGGACTAATCCCACCGATTTAAAATCAAATTCGAAAAAAAAGTACACCCAAATGTGCACACTATTCTTCAACTAATGCTATATAAATATTTCAAGGTTAGACTTGACCTGGATCTGAGCCCAACAGGGTTCAGGATAATTTCGAATTCAGTATACTAACCGGACGTCCTTTCACATTGAACGTTAATCCGAATTAGAAATAAGTTTGGGAACGAGTTTCCTTTAGTAAGATTATGATCTGGATGCCTTGAAGGATGCTGAACCAGTTCACTCTGTTCCGGATTTGTGACATTTCTAACTCGGAGTTCCGGTCAGTCTTAACTCGAAAACGTTTTAGTGGAATTGAGTATTCTTAGCTGTGCATTTTATGTTGGGTGTTGAAAACATAATTGACGAGGTTTGTGGTAGCGCGTTCTATCTTCTTAAAGGGAATGTATACGTTTGGTAATTGGAACCCACTGTTTGTTTCAATCCTATATAGTTGTAGATCCATAAAACTAACCTGTGAAAAATTTCATTTCAAAAGGTGGTATCGTTTTTGAGATATTGCCGAAAATCTGGAGCGGTTATGTCCACGCAGGAAGAATAATCTGCAATTGGAATACACAATCTGAGAAATGTTACTGTCAGTATACGCTTCTCAGATTCAAATTTGGGGGGATACAAAGTGATATATTTTTCCATAACCGCAGTTCTTCAAGGTAAAAAGTTTCTCAAAATGCATTATTCTATCCACTGTACTTCTTAGCAAGTAAGTTTGTATTGCCATTAATTTTCAGAGTCATTACCAAACGTATACAGACCCTTAAAAGTATTATACAGGATTGGTAAGGATGAAAAACAACGTTGCCTAATAGCTTGAATGTTTAATGATTATGAAGTTCATACAGAACCATATTTCCATTAAGTCATATTGTATATGAAAATATTTTAAAAACTCAACAGCTGATTTCAGATTTTACAACCAAAAAGACAATGTGTTTACATGCTGACAATTTTGTATGTTTTTTCTACTATTTTTTCCTGACTCACACAACAGATTAAGCCGATATTTTCACATGTTTTATATTTCATGTATATTATGGTTGATCACGCAAAACATAAACACTGTCTACGACTATTTTGTCAGCTCTACCTATCCTAAATTAGTATTATAATAAACCATTATAATCAACCATTATTATATTCAATTATTTTATATCAACAGTATATATTAAGAGTAATTATTTTGTATACTAAGAGTAATTATTTTGTATGTCGTTTATGCCGTGAAGAACGGATATGACAATGTTTCCTGAAATAATTGTTTCACTTAAAAAATAATTTAGAATGCATAAAGAAATGTTCATGTTTCTAAAAAATACAAAACAAGTTCACCCTTTATTGTTTCCTGTATTATATTAAATTCACTTTTTAGGTTTCACATAAGTGTATAGAAAACAGTTTGTGATATACAGCAAATAATATTTGATATCGTTTTCTATAAACAAATGAATGTACTCCAAGTTGTAACATAATAATTTATAAACGAATAGCATTTGTACTGTTTTACACTTTTAGTAACGTTCGATTTTGACATTTTGTTTAATAACCATTTTTACATAAAAATAAGACAACTTGAATGTGAATTCCCGTTCAGTTCTAATTAAACCGAGGTTAGACGGAGAGTCAGTCCAATATCTCTTTTTCAGTATAATCAAACGACAAACAATTTCTAGTACAAGCATTTCTTAGAAAAAATCTTTTCTCTAAAGAAATGTTGTTTTTTTGTGTGTATTTGGGGCCTTTTAACTTATGTTTGAATCTTTGCATCTTGTGAATAATAGGAAGTAAGCTTGCGATTACAACCAGGGCCAAATTTCTTAGAGGTGCTTAAGCAGAAAATATTGCTTAAAAATGATCTACTAAGCAAATCTTCAGAAGGACACCAGTCACAGATGTTACATGTGACAAGGCTTTGACTGGTAAACAACATTTTTATTATGCTTAGCTACTTTTTGTGCTTAAGCAACTCTATGAAATTGGGCCCCAATTTCGTAGAGCTGCTTATTAGCAGAAAATATTGCTTAACAATTTTCTGCAGAGCAAAAATTAGCAGGATACCATTCACAGATTGTATTTGAGAAATTGCATTTTGGCTGTTGGCCATACTCTGGTAAGTGTAATTTTGCATGCTTAACAACCTGTTTGTGTTTAAGCAGCATTTTGAAATTTTGCGCGGGTGTAAATTTCTATTTAGCCAAAGTGCATTCTTCAAGACCTACCTAAGCCACAGCATTGGCAGCAGTTCAGCATTCTCCTGAAGACAGGCAGAGTAAGCTGGTCGAAACGTCGAGACCGTAGCAACGGCTCTTTTCAGAGCCAACACTCCTCCCGAAAGAGATTCACACATGTTGTACCTGCAAGATTAAGTAATGGTTACTTCATGACTATTAAGGACTTGTCACACGAGTGAATTCTTACACTGGGCAATTTGGGGGCAACTTAATGACCTGCATGCAAACATCGATTGCACAAGAGAGACCCTTTCTTCACAGTGTCTTTCTTCTCAATTTGGGGGTGAATACGAATAATTGAAAAGAGCATGTGCTCTAAAAACTGAGGTATCTTCCCCTATGAGTTGTCAGTCTATTTTCGTGTTTGAGGTGGGGTGCCATTCAGAATTTATTCAACCTATTACCGCCTTAAAACCACCGTCTTACTTTTACGTGGAAAAACATTATGTAAGAAAATGAAATGTGAATAATTTTTCTTTCTTGGAAATTTTTCAGAACTTGCTGCCTGTAGAGTGGTACGTGTGACATGGCCTTTACATTTAAACTGAATCTCAAAGCTTAAAGTTTTTGTATAGAGTCATATTTAGATCATACAAATTGTTTGAAAGTTCTACTTCACGTACAAATTGAATGGTACTCTGTAGTAATGTCTGCACGTTTTTCCATGTTTTTTTTATTACTAATACTGTAGTAGTTGATATTGATTTTCATTTTTACAATAATAATATTCACGTGCTAAAAGTGTCGTTTATATTAATTTGACAATTTTATAAACCATGTATATCTATAAGTTTTGAGTAAATATCGTTGATTTAATGTAAATGTTTATACAAAATAAAAACTATTGGCTGTACTCCTTTCGAATCGGTTGATTCGTATTACTGTGTCTGTTTTGATTTAATCAACAAACACCGGTTCATATGCTTCAAGGGGTGGGGGGGGGGTGGGCTTGCAGACAGTGCATTACATTTACAGACAATTTAGAGGCAATTAACCGCACTGCTTGCAACACTTCTATAGCACATGAGTTAGTTTTCAATTGTCATATTTATCCTCACAAGAATAATGTAAAGATGAAAGTAAGTGCCAATGATTTTTTTATCTGATGAGAAAGTACAATGTTGCAAACTGCTAACCAAAGAATATGGTATAAATGCCAAAAAGGGGTTAATGACCTGACGTTTCGACCCTGCAGAGTCTTTCTCGAAGGCTAAATGACAACACAACACAACACACATACACAAGTCGATTGGTGTATGTAACAGAAGAGTCAAGTGGAAACATTGAAGAGGACAGAGATGGCGGCAGAAAGCACACATACAAATCATGGGATGTTTTTATTTATTTTAATGGAGATTACCTGAAACTGGACGTCTCTAGAGTTAGTTGCCTTGTGTACCAGCCTAGTCCGACTTAAAACTTCTTTCAAACCATATTAATTTCATAACAAATTATTGTATAGCCCAAAGCGCCCAATCCGTGCCCCTTTAACTAAAATCCCAACCAACACTTCTCCTCGGTGTTTTTATTCACACAATATTGTTATCCCGTAAACCTATGCCAACAATTTTTTTCAACAAAATGGTGAACCTATGAAGTAAAAGGAAATCCACACAATTTTGAGGGATAGTTGTTTTAATCATTATATTCTACTTTTAAAACGTCTTTCAAACTATATTAACTTCATAACAAATGCCTGTACAGCCCAATCCGAATGCAACGTGTCCCTTTAAGTACAATTACGGATGTATTTTAGATTTCTGTGAATTATATAATATCAATTTTTATTCTTTTAAATGAGCAGGGTCTGGGAGGGCACATTTTCTTTGATGACAGTTTTGTTTTTACTTTTGTCTTTCCCTGGACGGCCTCTGCTCTTAATATTGTATTGTCCAAATAACAAATAAAAAATAAATAAATATATATCTCAACCAACACTTTCCTTCGGAATTTTTCACACACACAATATTGTTATCCCGTAAACCTATGCCAGCTCTTAATTCCACCATGGCAAACCTTCAAATCCTACTCATGTTTAGTGTAAAGGTTAGTACCGGTAGCCACCGTCAAGTTGACACCTGAGGGCCAAGCAACGATTGGTTCTCGTTGGAGTCAACTTGACCCAGGTTAGATTAATTACAGACATTTCTCCGGTCGCCTTCCTCTATACAGCTTCGTTTTATCGCTTTCCAAGTAAAGGTAGCCCTAAAGTCTACGAATAGGCATTTGGTGTAATATTGAACGTCACCTAAAGAAACTTTATGTATATTGTGATGGATAAGATGATTAAGAGTCATTCCAGTTTCTCAGTCGGGGAGAAGGAATGCAGTTATTGGTTATTGTCTTGTAATATTTAAGAGTCATTCCAGTTTCTCAGTCGGGGAGAAGGAATGCAGTTATTGGTTATTGTCTTGTAATATTTAAGAGTCATTCCAGTTTCTCGGTCTGGGAGAAGGAATGCAGTTATTGTCTTGTAATATTTAAGAGTTATTCCAATTTCTCGGTCTGGGAGAAGGAATGCAGTTATTTGTAATTGTCTTGTAATAATTAGACATTCCAGTTCTCCCTATCTGGGAGAAGGAATGCAGTTAATGGTTATTGTTAATCTTACAGACCACTCTAATAAAACCACTGGGCCTTAGAGCTCGGGGTGGCAGTCTTGTCCTGTGGCAGGGAGCAGGAGGTTGTGGTCGGAGGCTGGGTGTTAGTTTTTCTGTATAAAGTTGGGTTGTTTAAGTTGTATAAGTTGCAGCCAGTCATCCGACCATTATTAAGGTAATACCATTTATTTATTTTAGTTTAGGAGTGTCCCGAAATCTTTGCTTTGCCAGACTTTGTTTAGTATTTTCCTTTGTGGCAAAAAGCCTTGTCATTTGGTATACGTTGTTTGGATGGTCCCGTTAAGGGATAAAATATAACTATGTATCGGCATTTCGTTTCCATCTTGTTTCAATTATTCTGTTCTCGATTTCTCTTAGTGATTTTAGTTGTTCGTATTCCTAATTTCTACTGGCGGTGAATTTAATCCGCTACAATATCCCCACGTCTCAGACAATGTACACGTTTCGATTGAGCAAGCACAAATCAAAATAGTAACCAGCAGTAGGCCTACTCTATCGTTTCGTCAGTTAAAGGGACTCGGATTGGGCGCTTTGGGCTATAAAAAGCGTTTGAAAGAGTTTGATGTGAAATGAACATGGTTGGAAAGATTTTTTAAAAGTAGAATACAAAGATCCACACAAATATGCCTCGAAATTGTGTAGTTTTCATTTGTTATTTTGTGAACTAACACATTTTGCAATTTGGTGGAGTCAAAAATGTGGTTCTACAAAATGGCGGACCGTGTTACTTCACGAAGTAAAAGAAAAACCACACAATTTCGAGGTTTATTTGTGTGGATTATTATATTATACTTTTAAAACATCTTCCCAACTGTATTCATTTCATAACAAACGCTTGTTATAGACCAAAGCGCCCAATCCAAGGCGAAGTGTCCCTTATAGACTACGCCCGAACATCACCGATCGGGAACGATCAACCACGAAGCTTGGTATTCGATTTGATACCAAAGAAAGTCTCCTGAAACTGTTTTTTGTAATAGTTAACAGGCAGTTGAAGTCAATATCTGTATGAAAACCTACAATTATAACAAACGGCACTTCTTGTAAACATAAATTCGAATTGAATTGAATTGAAATGGTTTATTGAAAGGCATATTTGATACAAACGGCTTGAGGGCTGATACAATTCGAATTTACATAGAATAAAGTTGATAAAATATATAAAATTTACCACTTAAATTATAAAGAAAAATAACTGAGAGAATAGTATAAAATAATAGCATATAAAAATAAGTTACTTGAGTATTGAATAAAAAATAAAGAGAATATTCAGAGATTAAGAATTTACATTTATCAATTGTACCAAAAATTAAGAAGATAGGATAGGTGAGTGAATCAGTGCAACATTTTGGACCTCAAAGCCAATAAACTTAACAATTTAATTCCACAAGATTATCCGTGCACAGAAATGAGACCCTGTCGTGAGAATGTTCCTTTTCTTTCTCAAAACATAATTTGTCAGACCGAATCTGCAAACCATGTTGCTCCAGTTCATTTGAAAAATGTATCAATTTTTACAATTGTAGTGAAACTGTCTTGAACACCCCCTTTGTGCTTATCTCTGTTTAAAATAGAGTTAAGTGTACCATTGGTAATGCAGTTGCAGTATGGACTGACCAGTCCTGTACTTTATTGTGTAACCTGCAACACTTGAGTGACTCCACGACAGTAGTGCATGGACTCTGTCCTCACTCTTAAGCACAGTGTTGCAGTATGGACTGACCAGTCCTGTACTTTATTGTGTAACCTGCAACACTTGAGTGACTCCACGACAGTAGTGCATGGACTCTGTCCTCACTCTTAAGCACAGTACAGGGCACCATTGCCTTTACACAGCAACAAGGACTGCTCCTAAGATAGTCAGCTATTAACATGTACATTACATGTACATAAATAACCAAGCATCTGTAAATATAAACACAAACTTGATCATTGTTGACTGTAGTACACATAGGCCAACATCAAGAGAAGGTTAAACCCCGCCAAGTAGATTCGGCCAGACATCACACCACACCGACAGCTCTTCAGTAAAAGTACGGGTAATATTTAGAACCTTATTGAAATATACTTGCTCACACTGAATAGGTTTTTTTGAGGAGGTTGGAGAAACAAGCTTGCGTAAAAAGAATGTTTTCAAAATGATGATTGTGTTGCCACATGTAGTTACTCAATCTTGATATTCACTTTAGAGGCGGCGCTGAATAATAGGTCCTATCATACAAATGAAAGAGGGAACACTCACTGAATAGTCAAAACTTGGCTTTCAAAATCACAGATTACTCTTTTCGAAACCTTGGTTTTAGATGGACACATTGCCTTCGGATTGGGCGCTTTGGGCTATAAAAGCGTTTGTTATGAAATTAATATATAATGTGATTGGAAATGTGTTTTAAAAGTAGAATATAGGGATTCAAACAAAATATTCCTCAAAATTGCGTAATTTTCCTTTTACTTCGTGAACTAACACGGTCCGCCATTTTGTTGAACCAAATTGGTGACTCCACAAAATGGCGGACCGTGTAGTTCACCAAGTAACAGGAAACCACACATTTTCGAGGGATATTTGTGTGAATCATTATATTATACTTATAAAAAATCTTTCCAACCATTTCATAACAAACGCTTTTTATTGCCCAAAGTGTCCAATCCCAAGGCATTCTCCATAAGCGCAAAGGCTCCGTTCACCTGTTTGCAGGTCCATATCGAACTGTACAAAGTTTTCAAATAACTGCGGGACCCCATAAACCGGTGCCGAAGTCCGATCCTCGGTTTCGAAAGGTGCACATACTAGCAAACCAAAGACTACTTCGCAAATACTCCGTGCGCATGCGTTAGCCGTGAAATGAGGTGCATGCTGGTCTAGTTAGCGATCAATGTGTCGCTAACTAGACCAGCGTGCACCTCATTCCACGGCAACTGAGCGCGTACTGAGTATTTGCGAAGAAGTCTATGGGCATAAGAAGTCTTAGTTTTGGGCATATGACACACCTCGGGCAAAGGAAGTCTTAGTTTGGTAAGCCATAACAGTGACCAATTTCATCGACAGAGGGAGCTCTGTAATTTCATTTCTATGAAATCAGTATTTTGTTTTCGAAACCTAGTGCGCCCTCAGTGTAATGGAACTGACAAAAATTCAACGAGCAAACAAGAAGTGGGTCTTGAATGTAGACTGGGCCCAATTCAAAGACCTCTCTGTTTTTTTTTTTTTACACAGCAGTGTGTAACTCTTATTATGGTAATTTGAATTCAATGGCGAATGCTAGCAGAGATCCAACTCTTGACGCCTTCCTGGGCAGTTTATGATAGCTCCATGCGCATCTCTTAGTTGAAGGCTTAGTTAGAGCACCCTCTATTGACGTTGATGAAAAACAGTAAAACATTTATAATATTATTATTCGTCTTGAAAACTCTTAAACCAGTAGGCCTAATGTTACCAAATTATTAGAAGTCGAACAATATAATACAGATGTAAACAGGTTTGATTTTTCCCAACATCTGCGCTGATTGATACCAAAATGTAGTGTCAGCGCAACATTCTTAATCTCATATCGTTGGAGGAAGGAATGTAGCACCACTAAGGTCGCAGTTTGTCACAAAAGAAAAACTCAAAATCAGTCAAGAAATAAGGGTTTCGACAAGAGCTTGGTTGTAGTCAGCAGTAATGGTATTGTTTATTTCTCATACGTTTCCAAAACATATCTAAGACTTCCAAAGCTTCGTAAAATCTGGAAGCAATATCAACAAATAAAGATCATACAATACAATGTATTGATCAAACATGAATTGTGAAAATGGAAAAATTGAACCTCATTTTGGTTCATAAAGTTGACTGTTCTATCAAAATACTACTTTAAGCATGCAGCAAAAACGCTTACATAAAAGTGAAGTAACAATTCTTCTTGCACACACTTTCTGTCCGCTTAAAGGAACACGTTGCCTTAAAATCTCAAGAAATTTTGCTGTTTGGAAGTGTTCCATATCCTTATTAAGAGTTGTTCGTGCAATAACATGCCTTTAATGTGTTATAATTAGTGAATGGTGATTAAAAAAACCAAACATTGCCCTCTGACCCCGAGATCTGCCCCGCGAAACATATACGTATTTCCAGCCGTAAATACCACCGTCCATGTAATGGGCAAAATGCGCGACGGACAGTCGTTACGCTAGTGCCGTAGTCAGTGGCCTGGTAAACCAGTCAGATCTCCTTGCTCTATGGTCAGATGAAAACCGGGTAATAATCTCATTTTCTACCTCGCTCGCAACTTGTAAACCGAGCTAAAGCTAGCTCAGTATTGGGTCCAAAATATCCAGCCGCGTATTTGCGGAACGGCCAGCCGCATATTCAGAATATTAGAACACATGCAGTACAGGGAGGAGACAAACTATCACATTTGGTTCACCTCCCTGTACTGCATGTGTTCTAATCGCCGGCTGGCTATATCGGGCCCAATACTGTGCTAGATTCAGCTCGGTGTTGGATATTTATTGGAATACAATAAACAGATGGTAATCGTAACATTTTTAATAAAATAATTGCTCAGTCGTAGTTCAACAGCTGCGACTGGAAATAAGACTAAAAGAATTTGTCCGCCATTTATGGGAGTCAAAATCTGGACTCCCATAAATGGCGGAGCGTTTTGTTTCGCGAAAGTGAGCAAAAGCGAAGCATTTCTAAGGCACGTTTGTGTGGATAATTATATTCTACTTTTTAAACATCTTTCCGACCGTGCTCATTATACATCAAACGCTTGTTATAGCCCAAAAGCGCCCAACAGCGCCCAAACCGAAGGCAACGTGTCCCTTTAAAACATGTGAATGTATGCAGCAAATAAATGATATCGTATCTGGCGTTATTCACAAACCTCGAAGTGTGACGTGTTCAGGCTACAAATATGGTAGACTGGTCCCCTGTCTTTATTCGCAATGAGAAAGACAGGCACTGGTCTTACAGGCCCAATGATTTTTTTGGATAAACGTGCAGTGACGTAAGCTTTCCATATCTGTGTTTTGAATGGTTCAAGGTGATGTAACTTGCACTTTCGATCGTCTGCATGCAGCGTGTGCATAATGTTTATACATCATGTAATGCTGTTTTATTCACCATGTGTACATACATGTGAATTGACTGAGATCAACTAGCAGGATCCTGTCAGGCGCCCAAGGCCGGTATCTGGTGTTATTCGCGAGCCTCGAAGTGTGACGTCAGATGTTCAGGCTACAAATATGGCTGCTTCCAACAATGTGATTCTGTGTGTCTGAGTGATCACAGTGATCACTTGAGGGGGCTATTTAAAATAGACACAAGGAAAGTCAATAGACCATATAGGTCACTATGTAGGCAACGATAAGGTCACCATTGAGCTTCCTGGGGGATTTTTTATTTCTGTCACATTAATTTCTTCAACACCCAAAACCATATTGTTGGAATAATTACATTTAAAACTACCGATGTAATAAATAAAATTAAAATAAAATCTAAAAAACGTATGAGAAAATTAAGAAATAGTGCTCGTCCTCCAACGTCCGGCTCGAAGTGTCAAATTCCGAATTTACGCCGACTGTGTTTAATACGCAAACCGTGTCGACTGCACTACCGAAGTTGGTAACGTTTTAAATCGTGATATAAGTGCTGTGTTACTTAGCGCGAAAACGGTACCGTACTAATACTAAATGTAGCAGCTTGCTCGAGTTTTCATGCGTGTACGTCAAGGATCACGACGATCACCTTTTTATTGCATGTTCTTTATGGTCAAACGCAGCTTACAAAAATATGTTTTTCCAAGATTTGCGAATTTACGATTTCTAAAGTTTACGATTTCTAAATTTATCTATTTTTTTATTCAAACCATATTCAATGGGTAAAATTAAAACATCATAATACAAGTTGTTTTCAAAACAATTGCCACTATGCACGCTAAAGCTGCTATTCGAGGTACCCGGAAGTCAAGATTCTCGCAAAAGTTCGAACGCTCTTGAGGTCAACGACTGTATGTACAAAAAACGTCAATTTCGTTTAGACTTTACCCATAAATAAAGTCACCCCGAGCATTACTTTTCCTTGATATTCCAAAGTCTCAAATCCACTGGTGATCGGGATTTTTCTGTCTCTACCCCTCGGCTATGGAATAAACTTCCCACTCATGTTAAAAATTATATTGGTCTTGCTGCTTTTAAAAAGGCCCTCAAGACCCATCTTTTCTTTGCTCGCATATAATCTGGGTTTTTCCTGTTTGTCCCCCCGCCCCGCCTTTCTGGTCTTCTCTTCTTTCCTTTTCCAGCGTTTTGTATCCTCTGGTAAAAAGCGTTTTACAAACGTCCTATTTATTATATTATATTATAAATTTTGCCACACAATTAATGACAACTTTAAATCAAATACATTTGTTTTCTGAGTAGTATATAGGTTTATAAACGTTTCAGCTTCATTCTCCTAAAAACAAAATACCGACATCAAAACCACGTTTTTCGAAACCATGGCTTCGGCTTCCGCTTCAGCTTCATCTTTGCCTTCAGCTTCGGCTTTGCCTTTCGGCTTTGGCTTCAGCTTCGGTTTCGACTTTGCCTTCAGCTCCAGTTTCGACTTTGCCTTTCGGCTTTGCCTTTCGGCTTTGCCTTTTGGCTTTGCCTTCCGGTTTTGCCTTTCGGTTTCGGCTTCGGCTTCGGCTTCGGCTTCGGCTTCGGCTTTGCCTTTCGGTTTCGGCTTCGGCTTCGGCTTCGGCTTCGGCTTCGGCTTCCGCTTCAGCTTCATCTTTGCCTTCAGCTTCGGCTTTCGGCTTTGGCTTCAGCTTCGGTTTATGCTTTGCCTTCAGCTCCAGTTTCGACTTTGCCTTTCGGCTTTGCCTTTCGGCTTTGCCTTTTGGCTTTGCCTTTCGGCTTTGCCTTTCGGTTTCGGCTTTCGGCTTCGACTTCGGCTTCGACTTTGGCTTCGACTTCGGCTTCGACTTCGGCTTTAGCTTCGGCTTCGGCTTCGGCTTCGACTTTGGCTTCAGCTTCGGCTTCAGCTTCGGCTTCGACTTCGGCTTCAGCTTCGGCTTTGGCTTCGATTTGGCTTCGAAATCGGCTTCGGCTTCGGCTTTAGCTCTGGTGTTGCTGGAGGTTCTGTCCACAGGACCAAAAAAGCCTGCATTATCTGAGATCGTATTCTTTTGAGACACTTTCTTATTCGCATCACCTCAGCTAGGCCTTTCTGTCCGCCAAGTTGAACACCGGGAAATCGGGTCTTTAACACCGAATAAGTCTCCCGGAGTACATGTATGTCCCCCATTTTTTATTCAAGCAAAGTGCTTAATATTGTTTTTTTCGCATAACATTGTTTATTTACTGCATGCAGGGAGTGAGTGCTACCTGTGCCTGCATTGATCTCTGAGCGAAATAAAATAATTTCCAAATGAACGGAAACAAATTTCAAAGTGCATGTGCATGTGCATGTGTCTTTAAAAAAGTTAGAACCGATAAGATGTATCTATTGCTAGTTTTGAGCAAGTAGTTGGCAAGCTTGGTGAATATTTTGAGCATAACATACATTTTATGGTCCTTTCTCTATGTTACGAGGCGGACCGAATAACCTATAGGGGTGACACGTATAACTTTAGGAGAGTCATTATTTCGGGAGACACGAATTCCAAGGCAGTCCACCGGCAATTCGGTTAAGGAGAAATTAATGTCGTTCTACTCCAAAGCCGGAGCCAGAGTCGATGCAGGGTTTCAAAAAGGACCAATACACACAGGTCCAACCGATTTCATTCTGCTCTGTGGTCATCTTTGTATGGCCCTTTCCAAACCTCGGCGTGGCCTCGGGTTCCGGCTAGGACTCCGTTATCAATATTTGGAGCAGTCTACTTTTTGCACTGTCTTTCCAAAATCAAACGGACCCGGAGCCGGAGCCGGAGACAGAGCCCCAGCCAATGTTTAGAAAAAGCCTCACGTTCAAGTTTAACAAATTGCATTCACATTTCTCAGTCCCTTCCCTCTTACGCATTACAGCCATTTGTCCTTCCATTCTCAATTTGGTCACAAATCATGATAACCTCTAAATCTTTGTTTCTGAGTTCTTTACTCGGCCGTCAATAGAGGACATCTGGGTCGACCTGGTAGAGGAGGGCAACTCTTTGTGAGAGCGATTGCGGAGCTTCGCAAGCCACAGCACCCTCACTCGGCCAGTGAATGCGAACGAACAGAATATGAAGACACCCTGGAGAGAACTGAAGATCGCAAAAAGGTACCAGAAGACGACGAAATTGGTAGCCAGGGCGATGAAACCAATGATCCAGGCAAACCCCATCAAGCTTGAAATCTTTTATGAAAGTAAAAGTAGAACGTGATGAAGTATTTTCTCATAGAGGGCACAAC
>JAJGQC010000200.1:0-25000 GCA_021014325.1 Plazaster borealis
AGGGTATCTTGATATCTGTTTGAATTAATGTGTGTATTTTTTAAAGGTATTGTACACTTTTGCTAACAGCTCAAAATCAGTGCCCACATTTTGTGTGATTCAACATATGCATAAACAAACAAACCTGTGAAATTTTGAGCTCAATTGGTCATCGAGGTCACGAGAAAATAGTGAAAAGAGACCTAATGTGTTTTCTGTTTTTTCAAACATCGAGTTTTTATCGCGCGTGATGAAAACTAATGTTTTACTCATTTCTCAGAAACGATAGCATTTTAGCAGAAATATTTTAAGGAACCCTTTCTACCATTAGTTACTTTAAATCATGTAAGTTATGTGTGAATCTGTGAACATTTGTGTTTTTCGATCTTACCAATTAGTGTACAGGGCCTTTCAGCCGAATTTATATGAACAGACACAATACAATCACTTTTTGAGACTCTCTAACGTTAACAACTTTCTTTAATTTCTTACTTGATACAAACTATTGTGAATAGAGATGACGTTGCAGTTTGATATGAAATAAAAACACTAGCTGTTGTTATTTTTCAATGATTCATTAACCATGCTCATCGGTTCTTTGTTTTAGTCTACTCTAAGCCAACAATATCGCAGTATAAAATAGGTACCATTTATTGGGGGAAAATAACTCGTTTTTGCTTTGTTCTTCTCTCCAGATGTCAACTGTGATGAGTTTTACTTGGATCCTTTGTTTCGTTGGCATGCTAACCGATATTGACTTAGTGTGGTACCTGTTTGCTGTGCTCAGTTCTCTCCAAGGCGTTTATGTTTTTCTGGCATTCGCCTTTTCTGGTCGGGTGAGGGCCATGTGGAGAGATAAGCTTAGACGCAAAGACCAGCCGTCGGGGGCTGGTCGACGTCGAAAGCCCTCGGATAACCAGATGAGAGTTAAATCTTATTTGGAGACCCAAATGTAAAAACGGAAGTTTTATGACAACGGGAGATGAACATTCAAATCAGTTTTTGTGTATCCTGGACGTAAAACAAAATATTATATTAATGTAAGTGTTGTTTGAAACTTTGAATGGTGTGGAAAAATAAGAAGTGACTATAAATAAAGTGTAAACTTGCGGGTAAAGGCAACCGTGCTTTGTGTAAAATCTCTTTTGTGGGAGTGTATACTCTGCTCCTGAAGACGAGCAGAGTACACTGTTCGAAACGTAGATACCACACCGGCTCTTTTCAGAGCCAACACTACCACAAAAGAGATTTTACACATGGTTGTACCCGCAAGTTTACAAATTATTTATAGTTACTTCTTATGACTTATTATATTAATGGATTATTGTCATAATTGATTAAAGGCATCGTACACGTTTGGTAATTACTCAAAATATATATTAGCATGAAAACTGACTTGGTAACAAGTAACAGAGAGCTGTTGATAGTATAAAACCTTGTGAGAAACGACTCCCTCTGAAGTAACGTAGTTTTTGAGAAAGAGGTAATTTCTCACTAAAATAATAAAAGACTTCTAGGAGCTAGAAGCCTTTTATTCCTATCTGAAAGCACACAAATTTGTACAACAAGGGTGTTTTTTTCTTTCATCATTTTCTTGCAACTTCGATGACCAACTGAGCCCAAATTTTCACAGGCTTGTTATATTATGCACATGTTGGGATACACCAAGTGAGAACACTGGTCTTTGACAATTACCAAACGTGTACGATGCCTTTAATGTCTAAAATTATTCTCGCTTAAAACGTTGTTGTAACACATAAAAACCAAGGGGAGGGGCGGAAGTACCAGATTATTGATTCTGTTAAACTAAACTACAACATCTGTGGTTCAATTCCGCTATTTTTTTCCCGTTTAACTCCTGGATGACCCCCCTCCCCCATTTGAGATAGTATAGTAACACTTGTGGTGAGGTTGACAGACCATGGGAAAATTGGGTTCATCCAAGCCCTATGCTTGAAACACTGGGTGGGGGGAACATTCGTTTGTGCACTAAAACTAATAAGTGGAGATCCAATGTGTTATTGCAAGAATGCTTCAATCTTAGGTCTTTGGAACTTATATTCATCTGTTCAGACCATTAGAAAAAGAATGGTGTCCCCAAACACAGGTATTTTTACCCATAAACATAAAACGCCTTCAGCCCGCTCCCCTTGGGGTTTCCTTTTCTAAGTCACATTTTCGTCAAATTGTGTTTTACAAGTGTGTGCTTTTTCACAGAAATTGTTTTCAAAAACCACTCTGTTTTAATTTTGTTTTCCCAAGCTCAAAGAAAGTCGTCATTTGACGGACTTATGTGATATTGTAGCTCTTAGCTAACTATTATAATATAATTAATGTACATGTAGTGGTCAATGGTTGGGTGTCATCATTCAAGACCGACCTCATCAACTTATGCATTGACGTCATCACGCCGCCATCTTGGAGGTAAAACGATGATGAACCGAACATTGGACACGCAAAATGTAAAGACCTTTCTATTGACCTTTATCACACTGCCGCCATCTTGGTCATGTTCCCTGTATCCAATAATAGTAATGAATGCTAATATTCATTGTACAAAAAGGAACCAGACTATTTTTCCATTCCAGCCTAAGTTTGTTTACATTGGTTTGAATGGGAGAAAATCAAGATGGCCGCACCGTGATAAAGGTCTATTGCAACGTCACAGTCCGACTTTTTCCAACCAAGGTTGGAAATATATGGGAAGCCATAAATGCAGAGCAAAAACAGTTGGCCACAGTTTGTAACAAGTGTTACACATTAAAAATATTCAAAAATAGTTGTTGAAAACAAAGCGACCAAACATGGGTTGTACTTTTTTTTTAATTGAAAGTTTGCAGAAATGCAACCTTTGCAACATTTCATTATTTTTCCCAAAGTATAAATGCTTGTAAATGCACAAAAATACAGTCTGTAGCGTATCTCACGTTAATGTTTTAATTAGAGTGTTATTGTATACTGATGTAAGTGTAGAGTGGTGTAAACACAATAGATAGATTTAAACTATGACTAAACTCAAGAGGGTCTAGTTAATTAACTACTCTGACGTCAGCAATCAAGGCAAACCAAAAATGTCACTATAAAAGAAAATCAATCGGTGGTATCTTGTTGTTGGCACTTTTAAAGAAATAGAACACGGATAATTTTGTTATGAGTTGGTCGCCTTACATCACAAGGCTGGACGGCCACTTCAAGGTGAGGGCTACACTTAACCGATTTGGGCTATCGACCCAAATCAACTGCCACCAGGGGCACGTTGCCTCCTACTCCTGGGGCTGAAACAGGGTTACCCCCTTCACCGTCCGTAAGGATGTAGGCATGGGTATCATCCACTAGGAGCCTGGCTGGTAGAGCAGAATGCACTACCTTCCCAACTTTGTTATCCTATTTGTTTAACGAAGCAATTATGGTTTAAAGTGCCTTGCTCAAAGATGGGCCCAATTGTAGTAGGCCTACATTATATCATATGGCTTTGGTCTTTTGTACAAAAAATAACAATTTTTTTGAAGTGCAACTTGACCTGTTTAGGTTCTTATAAAATTATATACGCCCAGCAGGCAATACTTGAGATAACTAATTACGGGTGGCATTTCAGAACTCCGTAGTATTACATTCACGGAACTTGTGAGAGTCGCTAAACATAAGTTTATTAGTGTGCGTCATTTAATATCGATTAAAGAATTATCTAATTATCCTTCCTTATTTAATTATCGCCTTATATCCATGTGTTTCGTTTCATTGTGTTTAATGTTGAATTAACACTTTAGTGGAAACCAGTTTAAACTATTTTGAAGGAGTGATAGGCCTATAGTAAACACCAATTGTTCAGTGTCATAATTTGTGTTTGTTTCTTCGTTATCGAAAGGCGAACACATTCATTTAATACTGGTTAACTTTAGATTCTGAACTTTAATGTTTAGTATTCTATTTTTTCCAGGGGGACTCACAAAATGAAACTTAAATTATCTTAAATTTATAGTGGCTAATAATGTGTAACTAAACTGCACTGACAATGTTGTAGTTGCACTTGCATTTTCTCGTAGTATATTCTTAGCTGTTGGTACGTTATCCAGTGCACTCTGTAAGGAACCAGTTTCAGAATAGATCCATATCTTATATAGGCCATGTCACACTATGGCAATATACAGGCAAACAGCTCCGGGCAATATCAAATTAAAAATCTCATGTATGCATTTCAGTTATCACTTTCATGGGAATAGTAATTTACAGCTAGAAGCTTTTGCTGCTGAAGTGTTCCTTTTGCATACAGTGAAAGCGGTTTCCCCCCAAAAAGTGCCTTAAAAAATTGCCCTGCGTGACATGACCTAGTACAAGACTCTACATGGTTATAGGCAATTTTCAAAACCATGGCTTGGGCTTGGGCACCGGCGTGGGCACCGGCTTAGGCACCATCCGCACGTGTTGAAGTCCCTTACAGAAAGTGTAAGATTTGAAGATTAAAGACGAGTCCGAGCCTAGACGGTTTGGGTTTATAGGCTCCGGGTCCGGCACCGTCCGCGTGTTTGTAACCCCTCCTCGAAAGTATACGCTTTCAAAATTACCGAGGGCCCCAAGCCTAAGCCTGTCATGGGCTAAGAATGAGGGCAAAAAAAAAGCCAAGCAGGCACTCCTCACGGTTCAGACTCTTTTACATAAAAATTATTATTATGCGCAATTTTTGGTACCCAATTCGTCATAGGAAATCTCCATTGTTTTTAACAATGTAGTATTTATGCAAGCTGTAAAAGTACAGGCCCCCTACATAGTTGTTATTCTTGAACGGGTGTCTTTACTTGTCTATGACTGAGAATACATTATTATAGGCCTATGGGCGCCATTTACTGCAATTTGTGTATCCTTGTCAATTGCGCCCCTTACTCTTAAACTTCTGCATCGGTGTACCACCAACACCTGACCAGTATTGGTGAACTTATTTAACGTGGTACAGGCCCCTATATAATGTTACAATGACGGCGTCGTAACAGTCCACAGGCCAAAGGATTAATCGAAAGGCATTTTTTTTGTAAATGCCGGTTTGGCAGGAGATTCTGTCCTCCCGGAGATTCTGCCCCCCCCGCCCCCAATACGGCGAACTGTGTACAAACTTCTTCTAATAGCGCCCTCATTTGAATCACCCTCAAGTCCTATTTCCTATTATGGTGGAGCAGGGGAACATAATCTCCGGGGGACAAGATTTTCCTAGGACACTGGTCATCTTTTCGTTCAGTACTTAGAAAGACCCACTGAGTAGCCTTTTGTCAAGGCCTTTGTGGCTTGGACAGCTTCGGTCTTCCCTTCCAGTCGCTTAGGATCGCGGCTCTACGAAGCTGTCCAAGCCACGAAGGTCTTGGCAAAAGGCTACCTCCTGAGTAACGTCTTGAACTAAGTCTACACTTTATTACGTTGACGCATTATGGAGTACCCAAGTGGCTATGGGGGGAAGTTCGGTGTGACAAATGCAATAGTTCATTATTAGTCAAAAAATAAAAGAATATTATATGAATATTATTATACATTTTAATAATGTAAAACTACGATGACCCATTTAAAAATGTCAGACGATCCCGATTTGAGTCCCAGCCATGGATCCGCAACGGTAATTTCTGACTCTGTTGTTTCTTGGGTTTATTGTAATCACTGTCGTATTGCATGAAACAGAAGAATTATGTATAATATCAATTAATAATGGATGGCTCTAAAATAAAAGACAATGCTCAGTTGGCGTTCGCAAAATTTCTGACATGGGTGAAGTTATTTTGTTGTTGAAAGTAGCATATAAAGGGTACACTGCAAAAACATAGGGTGTTCAATTGACGCCATGAGTATTAACACATATAGATACCAAAAAGGAATCAACATTTTACCATAGGGTGATTAAAATAACCCTAATTTCTGCAATTTTTTTACATTGGTGTTATTTTAACACCCTATGATGTTAATGTTGATTCTATGTTCGGTATCTATACTGTGACAATACCCGTGGTGTAAACTTTAACACCTCAGTTTTTAGTGCAGTTTAGTAGTTTGTTTTTGTCCCTCACACCGATGTGTATACATGAGTAACCCCAAATAATTATCTTTATCCCCGATGCAAAATTGACGTCCATATAAAGGGTGTGCATAAAAACATTAATAAGATCCAAAATTCAAATGTACCCAAATTAGCACATAACTTAGATGGTATAAAGATGGTCATTGCGGATATTTTTCAAAAGCTTTTTTAGTAAAAGAATCAGTTTTGATCCTGCGAGTCCAAAATCCGATTATAACAGCATGGTGTTCTTCTTCTTCTTCTTTTCTGTGACTCTGTTAACTGATTTTTATAAATTTCAATTAATTTTATTATTTTGTATTATTTTAAATTTAAAACCCTCAAGCGAGGGCCGCTGTCAGGCGCACATGCTGTCATATTTTAATATTTACATTGTCAATAACCACATCGTACACACTGGTCAGCTCATTATATGCCATGATATCCTAAGCTGAACCATGCCACACATACTTTAGAGGGGGTGTCAATCAATAGGCGGGGTCTGTGATTTGGTCAGGAGGTGGCAGGAAAAAACTCTACCAGCATCCTTGTGCTACAAAATCACGGTATGCCCGGCATTTTCAAAATGCTAAAATGATGAAATCTTACTCACAAACATATCAGCTTAAATTAACCGATGCAATGCCCAAACACTTGGGCCTATAAATAAAAGAATTTTTTTTGAAAAAGTGCAAAACATTAACCTGCGCAAAACGCTTGGCAATCTGTGAACAACCAAGAATTGAAGCAAACAGTTATAACATTACATTGACTTTTCTGATAAACTAGCACAAATACACAGTATATAGGTATAGGATAGGATGCTTCAAATGTCCGCAAAATGATACAAAATATATAGGGAATTAAGAAAGCAAAGATACGGGTGCAAAAAATGAACCGTTCACCTTAGTTATAATACTACAGTTTATGTGATCGAGTGCGGCAATGGATTAAATCGGCAAAAACAGTTTTGGGGTGTGTCCCCCCCCCCCCCCACTACAGCCAACCCAGTCGCCACGACCTGTGAAAGCCAAATAAAACGGCCCGCAGCGAATTTGGCTAGCGAGTGCTAGTGTGGGCACTATTTCAAATGACACAAAAACTTGCTAAGCACAGAAAACTCTTGCTTAAGAAGAAAACGTTACCGGCCAAAATACCATACAATTACCATTGCTATGACTGCTAACCCACTCATTTCTTGCTTAATTGCTAAGCAGAACTTTCTGCTAAACAGCTTTATGAAATTGGGCCGTGGTCTTTGATGCCCTTCTAACACCCGGGTCCTCCCACTCGTCGTCTCAAACACATCAACCGCAAGATCTCAATAGAGGGCGCGAGTCACAATAAAGCACCAGAGCCAATATACGGCTCTGTAAAGCACTATCATCCTCGAAAAAAAAAAAATACGTACGTAATAAAAAAAAGATGGCCGGCCATCAGGGTCAAGATGTTACTGCAAGTGAAGGAAATGCAGCGACGATGGAAAGATTGCTCAATCAACCCATGATTCTGGCACAGGTAAAATATACTTAAAAGAGAAAGGAGTGTCAATGGAAACCATTGTGCTATTTTAAGAGTGTTTAAATGGTTTACTTTTACCAAACTTTTGAAATGAATATTGACATAAATTGGCCGTTTTTACGTATCCGGCCCCTCAGCTGTCTGACTATAGTCACCATGGAAGTGGAAACTGATTACAGGTTTTTTACTTACTTACTTAGTTACTTACTTAGATTGATGGGAATGAATAGGTTTAACGAGGGCTAAAATTCTGTATATGTCAAATTATATCCTTACCTGTCCAGAAGGGTTGACGGAACGGACAGGTACTTTCTTTGAATTAACTAATAATAATATTATATTTGTAATAACAAATTACAAAGTGTCAAAATCATGAAGAAAAACAAATGTTTGGGTGTATGCCTATGGTGGTCTTGACAACGCTGCTGGAAAAGATTCCGGAGGCGGCCGCCACTTTCTGGAGGGTTTTTAAAAAAATCGATTGGGTTAGGGAGCAAAATTCTATGATAAATGGATTTCATAGGGGGACGGTTTAAAAAAAAAAAATTAAAACAAAACTTCTCGAAAATCGGGAAAAAAATAAAAATGGCGCTTTCCCACTCTTCTCTATTTCTCCTCTCCACTGTCCTGTCTCCTCTCCACTCTCCATGTTTGTACCTATCCCGGTCTTGACACGTGTGTCCTTGACTCTTGAGCAAGACACTTAACTAGCCCACCTTGTTGAGCTGTAATGGCTCTCTTTTAACATTGGTCTTATAACTCCAACCTCCCTCACTTTGTTCCTTACATCCTTACAATTTTTGTGACATATTCCAGGGCTTACCAAATGATGCCTTAGTCCATATATGATGATTTGAAAATGGCAAAAAAAAATTGTGTACAAAAATTACATTGAAGTTCGTCTCGCAACGGGGCCGCCATCTTACGTATGATTCACTGCCTGCTGATCGTGAGAAGTCAGGGCACCCGGCTGATCTGTCCGCGCGTGTTGTATGGCGTATTATGAATATGCATCAGATGACGTCACGGGAAGCTATAGTACTTCGGAGCTTGATGTGTGTGCGCGCGTGCATGGCAAGTCATGAATATGCATAAGGTGACGTCGCGCGGCGCTTGCATGCTGTAGGCTTCTTCGCTCGTGCATATTCATGAACAGCCGGGCGCCCTGACTTTCTCACGATCAACAGGCAGTGAAGCAGAAGTTAAATGGCGGCCCCGTTACGAGACGAACTTCAATGTAATTTTTGTACACATTTTTTTTTTGCCATTTTCAAATCATCATATCTGGACAAAGGCATCATTTGGTGAGCCCTGGAATATGTCACAAAAATTGTAAGGATGTAAGGAACAAAGTGAGGGAGGTTGGAGTAGTATGTGATGTTTATAAGTGGGAGAAATTTGCGATCAAAGAGGTACGACTTGCTCGTACTTTTAAACTACGCGTTTAAGACATGTATGGATGGTGGGCTGTAATGGTGAGTGTTATAAGACCGATGTTAAAAGAGAGCCATTACAGCTCAACAAGGTGGGCTAGACACTTAACCATTAATGTTTCACCCTTCGAATGAAGTGTGAACCTCCAGTCAAAACTCTTTGGTGAAGTATTTCATGGAGGAAAACCAACCAAGACACAAAGCTTGTAAAAGAACCCATAAACACTTAGGAAGGAAGGGGTTCGCTCTGGTGTTGCTGGCATCTGATGTGTAAGTCCTACCCGGGCCCTGCATCGTACACATCCAGATCCAGAGCCTAACGAAATGCTCTAGGGTCTACGTTAGTTGGCGTGATTGAACCCTCCATCCGAGTGTGAAGGACCAGAGGGCGACAAATCGCTGTGAAACAAAAGTCAATTGTTGTCAGCACATCCAAAACATTTTCTTTATTTTCACCATTTTTAAACAAAGCATTATAACGTATAATAACATCAATGAAAAGGATAACTATGATCTCCATACATTTATGCTTACAGTTTCCCAAAAGAAACTTTTGGACATCTGCGAAACTTGAAAATTCGTCCATGACTTTAATGCTTAGTTCTGTCCATCCCCATTGTTTCCTGACAGTGTGGCCACATGACATCACTTGCACAGAGCTGACGTCAACACCAGCCAATTAGAGGCAAAATTGTGATTTGGATCATTTTGCCATTGCCTGCTAAATATCCACTCCCATTGTATACAATCAGTATTGTACTAAGATTAACAGTACATTAGGCAAGAATGTAAATTTACAAAATTTAGTTTTGTCTTTACTTTAATATAATTTAAACACACCATCCTCGAAATTATATTCGGTGATGACGTATTATTAGTGAAATGGGGTTATTCCTACAGCTATGTTCGTGAATTGTATGCGCTTATCCATTCAAATAAGCTACATTGTCAATTTTATGGGTCGTAATAACACTAATTTTCATTGATTTATTCATTCATTGAAATTATGAAATTTAAAAAAGTATTTAACAAAATGGCAAGCTGAATTAGACCTTTAAGATGTGGAATTTTCAAAAGGTAACAATATACAAAAATTCACTTTGGATAAGTAATTACAAATTACAGAAAAGAATAAATGCTGCCTGGAGAGTAATTTCAGAAGAAAACATTTCTCTTGCTTGGTTATAAATCTTTGAAGCTAATAATTTTTTAATAATCTTCAACCTTGTACCTTCATCTTTACTGAATTTAGGTGAGAATCCTTGGTTAAACAAAATTGAGTGTATCAAATCCATTCATGAGTTTAGTTGATCTGATGAGAAATTCAAATATAATTTCAGTTATGTACACGTGTGTCAAATATCTTACTAAGTATGAATGGTAATCCAGGACTTGAAACTAACACTGAACGGCAAGCCCGTGGCCAGTGATTTTAGCCTTGGTCTCTTAAAGTTTGTCCAAATAAAAACAGTGTACATGTGCATAACATGTTAAAATGTGCAGAAGATTCTTTCCCATTACATTCTGGTGTGTAAAGTAACTTTGAGCCAGTAAAAACGTTAAGTTACAAGCCCTGCAGGTCTTGTGGATTTTCAGAACCCCTCTCAGCCTGTAATCTACAAAACTTGTTGGAATATCGTGGACTCTAATTTTCTTTATAAGTGTTCAAAACTATAACAGCACACAACAAAAATCATTGTACTTTTTGTTCCCTTTCCATTAGGAATGGCAAAAGTGCAGCACTAAAGTTGAGCTTAAGACCGCCCTCTATGATTTTTGGAAAGAAAACGTGCCATTGGCGTACACCTCCAATGAGCTAAGTGTTCCGGAGGAGGACCAGCTTTGTCATGACAAACTTCTGGAGCCTCTGGAATGGTTCATTTGTAATGGAGATCCTAAGATAGTTATTCAACAGCTGAAAAAGACGGACAGTCCTCCGCAGCTATGTGGCCGAGTCTTCAAGATGGGAGAACCGACGTACTCTTGCAGGTCAGTACCAATTATGGCTTAAAACTCGACCATAACTACTTTATTTTAAAAAATTGTCTGTGTTCACCTGCAGTATTATTTTTGGGAACTTTTTGGAACTTCTTGAGTAATCGTTTGCCTTTGGAAATATCATTGCCAAAATAAGACCCTGACTTGACAAAAGAAAGAACAGAGGTTCTCTTAATTACGTTGTACACATAAGTAGTTCGTGGATTGTTGCCATGTGAGAAAGTTGAGTAGGCACTCGGCCGTGTGCTACGGCTGATAATCTGCCATGGTATGCTCGAATCTAGGAACACTCGGACTTACCTCCCATTGAGCCCAATATAATGACAAACAATGGTGGCAGCCTGTCCATTCTTGTGTGTCCATTCTTGTATGCCACAGCAAAATATTGAGGAAAATCCTCGACGTTAAAGGCATCGTACACGTTTGGTAATGACTCTGATAATTAGTGGCAATAAAGACTTACTTGGTAAGAAGTACAGCAGCTTTGATTACCGGTACTATAATGCAGTTTGAGAAACTTTTCACTTCGAAGTACTGCGGTTATGGAAAAATATATCACTTTTTATCCCCCAAAACATTTGAATCTGAGAAGCGTTACGCTTCTCAGAGTGTGTATTCCAATGCAGATTATTATTCCTGCGTGGACATAACCGCTCCAGATTTTGGGCAATATCTCAAAAACGCTACCACCTTTTGAAATGAAATTTTCACAGGTTAGTTTTGTGGTATATATCTTCAACTATATAGGTTTGAAACAAACAATAGGCTCCAATCACCAAGCGTGTACACATGCCTTTAAAGGGCGTCCACCGTAAGTGTGTCCAAAAACATTTCCGGAAAAATACATCATCCGACATGAAGTGGTTAAAGGATAAGTATCATGTGGATTTTTTTTTTTAAGGAGTTAATTTATTCCCATCCCCTAGTTTTCAATAACCACATCATTAAAACAAACTTTTATCAACAATTTCATCAAAATTAGTCAAGTTTTGTGAGAGATTTTGTGCACTGCACGTATCAGACTTATTTTGCTTGCGGTAATTAAAATGATTAACAGTGATTTGCGAGTAGTTGTTTAAAAGAATTCTTTTACTGTTTAACAAAGTGTAGACCGTGCAAGTCTCGCGCATATTCAAACATTTTTGGGACCACTTTGGTCCCACGCACATTGCTTTAACGCTTGAAGAAAACAAACTTGCGCACTTTAACCAGTCCCAATGTTCGAATACGCGTGAAACTTGCAGAGTCTATTTCAGGTGAAAACAATGTAATTCTTACGAGGATTGGTACTAATATGAACTCTATAATCTGTGAGTTTTGAGGATAGAAATGAATCAACTTTGTTTATGATTGTGACGAATCCTGTTCTTTGACTTTCACTTTCAGAGATAAAAATAATAGTAGGCCTTTAAACATTGTATCAAAGCGCCTTACAGGTTACACTTAAACTATCCCTGTTCATTTGGGCCTTAAACGTTCCTGAAACCTTCTCAACTCCATTGGAGTATGCAGCACCGGCAGCCAAACCAGTGCACAGTGTGCTAATAATTCACATCAACAATCTCTACCCTTACACAGGTACCCATATACTCCTGGGTGATGAGAAGCAATGATAGTGAAGTGTCTTGCCCAAGAACACAAATGTCACGACCGGGATTCGAACCCAGGCTCTGATGACTATGCCATCAAAACTTGAAGACACACTAACAGATCATAAGAGATTATTTTTGTCCATTATAGACAAAATTGGGCTGGACAGTAAACGTTTTCCCTTGTATAGCATAGCAAAATGCTAACATTGAATGTATCACTACATAAGTTACATGTACTTCTCAAAAATAATCATTTGCTACTCAATTTTAGCATTTAGTGTGCACAAAATAAGTTCATTCAAAATATACGCAGGTGTTGTGTTGTTATTCCATCATTGTGGGATGCAAGAAGTATATCGATTTTAATTGATGTTAAATTAGCGTCGGGGATAAATAATATTATTTGTGTTATATACCTGTTCACTGTGTGTTTAACAAATACTTAGGCCTACTCAGAACTTTCACGAGTACTGTGAAAAACATCCACATACATACAAATTGGGTGGGATTCGAACCCATGACTTTTGCCATTCAAGTAATATGCTTGTGGATTTGTTTTCACAAAACTCATTTGGGGGAAGTACTGAGTACATAGTACTTAAAACACAATAGGGAAACAGAAATGAATATTGATATTTACATGTAGTTTACTGTTCTGTCTGTTTTCTATTGAAGGGACTGTGCTATGGACCCAACCTGTGTGCTGTGCATAGAGTGTTTCCAGAAGAGTAACCATAAGTCACATAGGTATAGGGTAAGTTGCAACAGAAGAATCTACAATTCTATAGACCATTTCGTGGCCGAATACCGCAAAAGTGAGCGAGTGGTCCCAAAGCTAGTTATTCCATTGGCTACCAAATTTTACCAACGATTTAATGCAATAATGTCACGGCAGTTGAAGCCAGTGGCTGTATGTCATCGCGTAATCACCAACCAAACCTTTAAAACAGTCTCGTGTAAACACAAAATTTCTGCAAAACGTTTGGCTGCAAAAGCCATTATACTTTAAAATACAATTCCACAGATTATTGGTTGCAGGAATGGGACCCTACATGTACATCATGGCTCAATACTGTTTGAATTCGATCAAATAAGCTTGAATTGTGGCTTATACCAGTTTGAAAACTGAGCTTATTTTACACGACTCCATTTTTTTCTACCAGTGTGCCGTGTAACACGGGCATTTGATCAAGATGCATATTACATGTAGACCTCCAATGTTTACAGAGCACTGTGTGTAATGGTCTGTTAAAACATGAGGTGTTCTGGTAATCAAAAAGGAAGAGGATGATTTATGTCTGTCAGTTGAACAACAATATCATCACCTGCTGTGCAGGCGACCACAAGTTGTTTCTAAGCTGCTGCGTCTTGAGCTACATGTATGTCATTGATTATGTCTGGGGTCAACATCCCTTCTGTGTCATAACACTTACTTTCTGTTAGCCACATAAATAGTACCAGTCCATTTGGTATCCTACATGTAGGCCATAGTGCGTTTTAGACCAGACTTTGCAGAAGATGTTGCTTTACAATGTGCTCTGTTACCTAATCAAAAAACTTGTTGATGGAGTGCTACACTGTACTAAGATTATCCTATGGTTGGAATTTTCTTGAAAAAAAATCACAAACTTTGAGAGAAAACTCAAATGCTTTTTGAGCATAATTTCGTTGTCCACAACTCAACATTATTTAAGCTTGCTCTTTGCGAAGGCACACACATAATGGTCTCATAGTTTGGACCATTCCAAAATTGATTTGTCTATTTATCGAGCACCAGTCACAACTAACTAGGGCTAAGGATACAAAGTGGATTGGCGCTATTTATGAAGCTAATGTTATGCTCTGTACCCAGCCCACAGAGCACTTAAAGGAGATTGTGTACATCCTTATTTTTCAAATAAGAGAATATAATCTTATCCGCAAATTTTGAGTAAACACACCGTACAAACAACCTGTGAAAAATTTGTCAATTTTGCTGGTCATGCTTTTTTGAAAAACAGTGAAAAGAGTTTTGTCAACATACCAGGCTTACATGTATTTAGATTGCAACAGTGATTCAGTGGTTTTTCAAATGCTGTTTATCTATACATGTGCTTCAGAAGGAAATATTTCCCTGGTACGACGGACTGGTACTGATATGAACTTGATAACCAGTGACCTTTCACTTTGTTTTGAACATTGACAACATTAGTCGTAAAAAAGGGCCTCTTACATATTTGCAAATCAGAAATGCAACACAAGAACTTTTTAGTTAGGTCACCAAGGTCATTAAAGGTCCCCTGTGGGTTTTGGGTTTTTTTTTTTACTCTGAAAACGTAATAGCATATATGCACACAAAAATGTGCTGTTCAAACCAACTTTGTTGTCTACACACAAAAAGTAATGTGAACCGATAGGTTCAGATTGCACCGACACCAAAAATACTAACATTTCCTGTTTGAAAAAAAGGAAAAACTGTATTGTGTCCCAGCAGGATACAGATCGATGTGTTGTTTATTTTTTAATACGATATTTGATGTTTCCTGGGGCTTAGATGAATACATCCGGAGGAGGTGGCTACTGCGACTGTGGAGATATAGAAGCTTGGAAGAGTGACCCTTACTGCAGCGTTCACCAGCCAAACCCAGAGAAACCGTCTCAGGTACATCTCGAACCTTCCTTGAAATGAAGAACCATGATTCTCCTTTTCAATCGACCCTATTTTTGACTACATGAAAGGGCGCTCTCAACCATGTCAACGGCAAATTGCCTTGCATCACAATTGCAGTTTTATGTTATTTTGACAGCCTGTATGTTTTCTTGTATAAATGGCCAAATAATAATAATAATAATAATAATAATAACAACAATGAAAATAGGCAGTGTGTTTGACTTATTTTGCATCACGTAAATTTGGTCCACACACACCTTCAGGCGGTCAAATATACTGTGAACACACCTGTTTTCTAAGAAGGTTTTACCCAAAAGAATTCACCCTTTCTACCCAGGGTTCTCCCAATGCACAAGCTAGGTTATCGGGCCGATACGCATGATTTGCGTGCCAATACGCATATTCGACCAATTCGCCAAAAAACTTTCTGATTGATAACACTAGGGAGTAGGGTTAAAATTCAGCTTTTTCTAGATCCACACCGACACCTTGAATGATCAGCAGATTTTGTGTGCCATAAAATATCAGTGTGATTATTCCTAAAGTAATTTGTGTTACCCTTTCATCCCCCCTGCAGGACCCACTGGAGCACCTCCCTCTAGACATGCAATCCTATGCATCCGCACTCTTCTGTATTCTTCTCCATTACTGTTGTGACACTCTCCAACAGGAGGATCCCGAAGTGCCCATTGAGGAACTCCGTTCAAAGTAAATAAAAAAATTGACCCTGGCAGAGTCTTTCTCAAAGGCTAAATGACAAAACAACACACATAAACTTAAAGGCACTGTACACGTTTGGTAATTACTCAAAATATATATTAGCATAAAAACTTACGTGGTAACGAGCAACGGAGAGCTGTTGATAGTATAAAACATTGTGATAAACGACTCCCTCTAAAGTAACGTAGTTTTTGAGAAAGAGGTAATTTCTCACTAAAATATTAAAAGACTTCAGGCCAGAAGCCCTTTTGGAGCTTCTTGAGTAATCGTTTTCCTTCGAAAATATCAATGCCACAATGAAACCCTCACTCAACAAAGGGAAGAAAACAAAGGTTCTCAAAATTAGTTCCGTGATTTGATGTTGTCGTGTGAGAAAATTGAGTAGGCCAACAGTGATTCCAAGAACCTAGGCCATGAGCCACAGAATCTTGGAATCTTGGAACGCTCGGACTTACCTCCCATTGAGCAAAATATAATGACGAACAATGGTGGCAGCCTGTTCATTCTTGTATGCTACATTTGAACCAGGGTTACAGAATAACCCCTGAAAAGGGATTTTACGAGGCAAGTTTTCGGGAGCGGTTGTTACTCTTTGTAAGGGTGAAACGAAGTGTATCACGGTAGCTCAACACACTAGACACTTGAAAGTCCAGGTGGATACAAATGTTAGTCGTCCGCACGTCAGCAAAAAATCCCAAGTTGTTTCGGGCATTAAAAAACCTCTGCCATATCTGTGGATAAAGACCCATTCGACATAAAGACGTCATCCGACCTAAAGTGGTTAAAAACCCACTGTCTGTTTGTTTAGCATAGAATTTTAATTTTGTTGTTCAATTTTTTGGCTAATGTTTTTGTCTCTCTTACTATGTTATTTCTTGCAGGACAATGGGAGATACATACTGCACTATGCTCTTCAATGATGAAATACACACCTATGAACAGGTCAGTTTTATTTTCATTTTATAAAAAATTTCTAAAAACCAAACAAACAATTGCTTATTCCCAAGCTTACCAACTAATCACAGAGTTTGTTAACTTGAATTAACCCTAATTCATTCAAATCTAAATGAAGTGTTTACTTGATTTTGTTGAGTTGAATAAGTACAATCACACTGGCTTAACTTAACTTAAACTGGGGTTTTTAAAACTTTTGGTATCAAAAGCCAGATTATTAGTAAGTTAGCAATTTTTAGCCGGTTCTCAAGTCCACTAGACAATACCTGGTTCTTATCTGAAGATTTCCTTGCAAAATTCTCATTTGTATGAGTTTTAATTTGAACCCATATGAAAATTCATTGGTTCAACCTTGGAAAGCGATGAACTAGCCAGGTGGATCAATTGAAGAGAATTTGTTACTGACTCTCTGGTGTTTTAAGTGACATTTGGCCATCGGACCACTGTTAAGTGAAAACACACAATGAAGGCGTATCCCAATCATCAACCATCAAAACTGGCCATGCTCAGTAGTCTAGTGGTTAGACATCTGCTGTATAATGCTGGAACCATGGGTTCGAATCCAACCCAAGTAGCTTGTGGATTTGTTTTCCCTGTATGTCTTTGAAAGCACCTAGTATACAGTACTAATATCTCGCATCAGTTTAAGGCCGGAAATCCATTTGTCCATCATGCATTATGCGCAATGCGTTGTTTGCAATCCTTTAAAATGAAGATACTCGCCGAGCAATGCACATAATTTTTACACATATCGTCACCGTTTTCACAAAGAGCCACATATCTTAAAATGATAAATATAGTTTATAACAAAAAGGGGCCTTTATCTCAATGAATGCATTTTTGCGTTTTCACGAACAGCCATCGGCCCAAAAACGCATTGTAAGACATTGCAACAAATGTAGGTCAAATCGTTTTTCCGTTTTCACGAAGAGCCACTTATGTCAGCGCGCGCGTGATCACGTGACATATGCGCCCCTTTCCTATGTAAAAACACATTAACCAGTTGGGCGTTTAAGTAAGTCAACTCACTTTTTCGGTTTCACGAAGAGCCACGTATCTTTGACTAATTACTATGGCAATTAGCCAAAATATTTAACGAAATTAATAAGTCAATAGGGATGTTAAACTTATACAGAATCATATGAGAGGTCTTTGAATGCAAACCGTGGCTTTAGTATTGCAGATTTTGCAGTTTTAAGCCAAGCACAGTGTAAAATGTAAATCTCAATCAATCGTTTGGACATGTGTGGCTCTTAGTGAAAACGGTGACGATATTGCAGTGTACAATATGGATAGATGGAATTATGTCCGTTGCTTGGCGTGTACTTTCGTTTTTACGCATTTGCACTATGCTTTGCACACCATGCATGATGGACACATAGATTTCAAGCCTAAGGGTCAAACCAAATCGATATTTTCTATCCACGACACAATTATCACATGGATTAAAACCTTATATAGAGGTTTGGTTTGCTCTGCTGGGCTCAAGAGCTGCACACCGGAACCAGCCTCGTTATCTGCAGTTCACCCAAACACTTTCCCATCCATCAAAATCCAGCTACAAGTTCCAAGTTATTAGGAATCTCTTCCAAAAAAACCCCAATGATGTATCAACCCTTAATATTTTAGGTGATTGACACTCTGAAGAAGGCAGTTGGGTGTACAGCAAAGGAAGCGGTAGAGTTTGCAACAATAGTTGATAGAGAGGTAAGTTATAAAAACATAGTTCAGTGGCCTAAATCAAAACCCGATTTGTAGCAGAAGCTTTGACCTTTATCATCTTTTAGCTTTGACCGTATCACCATTTTTCTGAGCTGGGTTCACCATTAGCACAAAGCAATTAATCTTCTCAAGGAGCCTAAGCCCGGTTCATACTTTACGCGAAAGCAAATTACGTGGTGTAAACAATCATGTACACGCTGTTTTCTAATTGCGACGCAGTAAAATTCGCTTCGCTTTCGCAATTCGCGTTAAGTATGAACCTGCCTTTACTAATAGTGCACAGTTCACTTGAGGAAAGCTTGAAGATCAATTGTAAGAAGTACAGAGAAATCAGAGAATATGCAAAAGAGCGGTGGTTCTGGTTTAATTGTTTCCTTTTTTTTTTTTTTTCCACTCCAAAGGGACGAAGCACTGTGCGCAATGGCCCCTACAAAGATTGCGAGCGGGCACGGACGATCATCAAACGCAATACATCCCACCATGAGGCCAAACCATTGAAGGTTCATGTAATGCATACAACCGTTGTAGCACACCAGACCTATGCACTCAAGTTACTGAGCTGGCTGTCAGAAGTGGCTACTTATGCAGGTAAATCTCTTACTGTGAAAGGGATGCAGAATGCTCTTCAGAACGCTCTGCAGAATGCTCTGCAGAATGCTCTTCAAAACGCTCTGCAGAATGCTCTGCAGAATGCTCTGCAGAATGCGCTGCAGATATTCTGCAGCTGCTCTTCAGTAGATGTTTAAACCCCCTTGTGTAGCCGAGGTCGGACAATGAATGCTTGCCCGCATGTACATGCCTTGTGGCCTGTCATGGCCTAGCAGTCTAGCGCATCGGACTCAAGTTCTGATGGCCTAGTTACAGTTCTAAAGGCTTAGTCATTGGAGTGTGGCTTCAAATCCCAGTCATGACACTTGTGAGGGCTGAGATGGTATTGTGTTGGACGTTAACAATAAGCAGCTTGAGGTTGTTTGCTCCTCAGGGAGTTGATCATGTTTGAGGAATGGTCTAAGTATGCCTGATGAACAGGGATAAGATTGTAACATGCCTTCATCTAGCTACTGGGATATGTTGTATGTATAAGAACCCAGTACTTTTGTTGTTGTTGTTAGATGACTATCAACCAATCGGTCACTTTATCTTGACCTTGGTGAAGGCACTGTCTGAGCTTGTAATGTCATATTCAAAGGGTCTGTATGCTTCATTGCCTTTGTGTCATGTGGGACTGTTGAATACTCTACAGAATATGTTTGCTCCTTATCTGGAACCCAAATCATCTGTTATTCACTGTTGGGTTTCAGTTAAAAAGCCAAACTATGTCTCGCCACCCCCCCCCCTAAAAAAAAAACCCCAACAAATCAATAGTGTGACTTGGCTTACCATGGCAAAAAATTCAAAGACCTGCTGAAGTAGAAAATGTTGCAAACCAATTTCTTAACGGAATCACTCACAAAGTAAGCAAAAATAATTTTGTGCTTGGCTATGTTTTGTGCTTAAAGGTAGGGTCATAGATTGGTATGTAGTCCAAAAATTAATGACTATAAAAACTTTCTTGGTGAGAAGCACTGCAGCTGTTGAAAGTACAAACTATTTTGACAAAAGATTCCCTTCAAATTAGTATGGTTTGGATAATTTTACACCCACAATTATTTGAATCTGAAAAGCGATTCATGCATGAATCATTTATGCGGGTTGGTGTCTGTTTGCCAATGCTGTGGCCAGAGAGATACGGTTGGTACCTGCTGTCACCTTGCTAAACATTGATGGATTCGACGCTCTTATGAAAATACTGTCGCATTTGTTGCTGTTTTTTTCAAAATGCACACACTGTATTCAGCTGAAACTTTCACGTGACTTTTATCGTATCTTTCTTAATAATTTTACCTATAAATAAGCTTTATGCTGACAAAAACCAATCTCTGACCCTACATTTTTTCCCCCTATATAAACGTAGATGTATGTTTCATACCAAAAGGTGGTAACGTTTTTGAGATATCGCCGAAAATCCGGAGCGATTATGTCCACGCAGGAGGAATAATCAATAATTGGAATACACAATCTGAGAAATGTTACTTACAGTAACGTTTCTCAGATACAAATTTTTGGGGATAAAAACTGATATCTTTTTTCATAATCACATAACTTCAAAGTGAAATGACTCTCAAAATGCTTTATACTATTGAAAGCTGCTGTACTTCTAACCAAGCAAATTTTTATTGTCATTAATTTTAAGAGTGATTACCAAAGGTATACAGACCCTTTAAGCAACTTCATCAAATTTGGCAACTAGTCCATACATGTGAGTGCTTGGATGTTGATGATTGTATGGACAGATCCCTTGTGGAATAATAAAAGGGCAAGGGATGATGAGATGAAATTCTAATATTGACCAATGCCTTTTTGAATTCATTTTTAGATGGATTACGTCAGCTACTTTGTCAGGAATTAATGAAGACATTTCACGGATCTGAAGACACTATTCTTGAACAATTAATGCTGCAAGACACAAAACTATGGAAAGGTAAGATGTTAGACTAGATTATAAAACTGTCTTTGGAGTTTGTCATTATCACTGTTGTTACAATTTGAAGAAACCATTCTATGGAAAATATCCGGTTGGAATCCATATTGTATCCAATACATATAGACCATGTCACAATATTGATAACAAATTTAGACTTTTCAGACTTGTCAACGTTAATTCAAGGACAAAGTGACTATAAATAGTAAACGTAAGGGTACAATCGTGTATAAATCTCTTTTGGGAGGAGTGTTGGCTCTCGACACTTAGAACCGTATACTCTGCTTGTCTTCAGATTCAAATATTGGCAAAGAAAAAACAAACAGCAGAACAAGTTGTGAGAGATGTGCTCCCTTCTTTATATCAAAGAATAATAAATATTGTAACTATAATCTCCATAAATTGTAAGATTTGATTTTGTCTTCCTTTGAACTGTGTACAAATTGTGCCTTCAGGAGGTCCAGTTTTCCTTTGAGTTGTGTACACATGTAGCCTACAGAATGTTCAGGCTCTATGGCTGGTTTTTTGTAAACAATGTGATCTCATGAGTAACATTGGTTTGTTGATTGTTTATTGTGTTTGTTTGGTACCTAGTCGCAAGAATCCAGTGGCATAAGGTGTTTATGTGTACTCTACTGATGGACATGGAATACAAAAAGCAGTTTGCCATTATGTTCACTAAGGTAAGGGGGAGTTATTTCATGTATACATCTTAGGGGTGCAATAATAACGTCCATATGCAGTCCTTTCAGTGATGTGAGATTACGCCAGTCAAAGTGAAGTGATGTACATTTTGCTAACCTCTGCTCACGTAGCGATCACAGTACCCCAAACCACAAGATGTTTTGACCAACTAATAGTTATATTTCTTTAAAAAAACCCAACAACTTCTATTTAAACCCCAAACAAGGAAATATGCAAACTCTGAAGATCATGGTGTTACCAGACATTTTCATGGGGGGGGGGGGGCAAGCGGGGGAAAAGACATATAATTAGGGAGGTTATTTATGGGGTAAGAGGAGGGGAGCAAGTCTTCTGAATCCTTCTACCATCCTTCTCTGTCCAATTTCATGGCTCTGTTTACCGTTGGCAAAGAATCGGCGCTTACGGAAGCAGGGAATCCTGCACTTACATCAAGCGTATTTCACAGGTTAGCAGGGAATTTTCGCTTGTGAGCATGTGTACTCCACATTACTAGGCATTCTTCGCTTACACAGCTAGCGCAGTAATTCAGCGTTTGCCCTGTAAGCGAAGAATGGTGGTTGCAAGCACAGAATTAGGCAATAAGCAGAGCCATGAAATTAGGCCCTTGTTACTTCACTACTGAAGATAAACGTGACGTGCAAAATTATATTGGGGTATGATGGTTAACTTTTTTGGGGGGCGGAGGACAAAATTAAACAGTTTCTGTACAATACTTTTCTGTATGGTGTGTATTACCACTAGGTGCTTGCCATTTGCTTCACATTTGAACGTAATTTGTGAGTACATATTATTTGTTCTGTCCCTAATTGCCAGTGGAAATCAAATTTCCATATTTTTAAAAATGTGGACAATAAATGATATCTAATCTAATAATTGCTTAAGTATGAACTGTGTTTTACTATGGTTCCCTTCCTCTATGGTTAAAACTACTCTTCTGTCCACAGCATTACAGTCAGATTCTGCATGATTTTGCTGAGGATGACCACGACCACGCCGTGTCAGTCACATCGCTATCTGTTCAGATATACACTGTCCCCACTGTGGTAAGCTCAACAATCTCATCTGATATTTACAAACTAGTGAGTTGGCTTTTGGGCAACCCGGAAACCAAGAGTTGCACTGTCGATTGCCAAAAATGCCAAATTAAGATCTTGAAAAAAAATATAGACTGTTGCAAACTACTTACCAACCGAAATGACCTGTGGTATAAATACAAACAATGGCCTCATGTTTCGACCCTGAGAAAGACTCTGCCAGGTTCGAAACAGGAGACCCATAATAATTTTATGCAAATTAAGATCTTATAAAACACTGGGCCCAAATGAAGCCTTCTATTTATCTTGGGGACCTTGTCAAAATTAGTCCAGGACAATCAGCGGACAAGGTTTTTTACCTGCCGCCGTTATTTCACCATGTTTCAAATTGGGTGTCGGAGAAACCATGGGAGAAGGTCACAGTGCCTTGGGTTACATTTGTGTACAAACCGCAGATACTTAGATTGCTATCTACTGGAAAAAAATAAGGGGGTCTCTACATGTTTCAATAAAAACTCGCACTACACATCTTATCTGTTAAATATGATGACCTCCAAACTTTCCAGATCACTCCAAAACCGCAAGTTTGTTTCTGCTACGTTTAATCAGGCAGTCAAATCGCAGAGTGTTCAGCGGGTTGCATTGGCATAGGGCATGTCTTTAGTGCATCGCAGAACTTTCAGCGAGTTTTTATCCACCTGCCTGTCCTGGATTAATTTTGAAAAGACCCCTTAGCCAAAACAGAATGTGTTACCTCCTTGCTGAGAATACTCGGCCTTTGCCAGTGATACTGTGTGTAATCTTCCAATCCTTGAAGGATAGACAACAACTAAAAGAAAGACAACAAAGTGAAGAGGAAGTTAAATCTGAAAAATTGTAATATGTGTATTTTTGTCTGTTTCCAGTCGAGGATGTTGATAACGGAGCATCAACTTCTTGCAGTTATCCTGAAGACTTTTGTAAATTACACACAAAAATATATAGAGGGTAAGTTAAACAAAGGCGATAGTCAAAGTAATTATTTTGATCTTGTTCATCCAGAGCTTTCAAAACATTTAAAGTAGTACAGGAAGTACTATAGATCGCAGTGAAAGAGATGTCTGCGTGTGAGTGCACATGGAAGAAAATTGACCATCCGTTTCTTTTCTTCTTCAAAAATGAAAATTACTTTCCAGGCAGTCACAAAACTGTTGCAGATCAGTTGAGATTTTTTGTTATGATGAAGTTCCTATTTAAAGGGATTGTATACGTTTGGTAATTGGAATCCACTGTTTGTTTCAATCCTATATAGTTGTAGATATATACCATAAAACTAACCTGTGAAAATTTCATTTCAAAAGGTGGTAGCGTTTTTGAGATATTGCCGAGAAATCTTGAGTGATTATGTCCACGCAGGAAAAATAATCTGCAATTGGAATACAGAATCTGAGAAACTGTACTATCAGTAACACTTCTCACGTACAAATTTTTGGGGATATAAAGTGATATCTTTTTCCATAACAGCAGTACTTCTAAGTGAAAAGTTTCTCAAAATGCATTATACTATCCTATTATACTAGTCTCACCTGACACAACTTAGTCTCACCTGACTCAACTTAGTCTCACCTGACTCAACTTAGTCTCACCTGACTCAACTTAGTCTCACCTGACTCAACTTAGTCTCACCTGACTCAACTTAATCTCACCTGACTCAACTTAGTCTCACCTGACTCAACTTAGTCTCACCTGACTCAACTTAGTCTCACCTGACTCAACTTAGTCTCACCTGACTCAACTTAGTCTCACCTGACTCAACTTAGTCTCACCTGACTCAACTTAGTCTCACCTGACTCAACTTAGTCTCACCTGACTCAACTTAGTCTCACCTGACTCAACTTAGTCTCACCTGACTCAACTTAGTCTCACCTGACTCAACTTAGTCTCACCTGACTCAACTTAGTCTCACCTGACTCAACTTAGTCTCACCTGACTCAACTTAGTCTCACCTGACTCAACTTAGTCTCACCTGACTCAACTTAGTCTCACCTGACTCAACTTAGTCTCACCTGACTCGACTCAGTCTCACCTGACTCAACTTAGTCTCACCTGACTCAACTAAGTCGTACCTGACTCAACTTAGTCTCACCTGACTCGACTTAGT
>JAJGQC010000201.1:0-25000 GCA_021014325.1 Plazaster borealis
CTCATTTGTACTAATTCGTAGTGGCCACAACGGCAAGCCAAGACTTCATTATGGTGCTAATTTGATGACACGTTAATGGTCCTTCGACCTAACACTACTTGAACAAGACGCAACCAAGAATGACAACAACATAAAAATAGTCACCCATTACACCTTTTTCGTCATGTGATTAATTAAATCATACAGGCGTCTTGTTACAGCGTACTGACGTCAAACTTGCGTTTTGTGAAATTTTGCTGTCGCTGTAGTGACGTCGTAATACAATCTTGCCATTTCGTAGCATGCCGTGACAAATCTGGATGATGTTGTAACTCTATCATATTCGTAACACTGTCACGGCACTATCGCACTACTGTCGCACCACATCTTGATGGCGTCTTGATAGTGTCTTTACAAGACGTAGTGAATTGCTACGGTACTCAAGATGTTTCTACTTGGAACAATCGTGCTGTACCAAAGCAAAACTCTTGTATGTAGGAAAGGGGTCTTAGTAGTTTATATGGACACACATTGTACTTTGGATTGGCTAGTTTATGAATGGTGGAAGAAAAAAGGGAATTAGCTGTTTGTAGTGACGATGAACTTATCTTTTGGCAAACCTCAATCTGGAAAAAAACCAAGTGGATCGATCTAATTACAGCTGGGAATGCAGGGAATGTTCAGTACTTCTGGACTTTGTATGGTAGTCGAAAAATAGACCAAACACTTGTCCAAAACACTTGTCCGAAATTTCATTTCAAAGTATGTACCACCATGGTACAACCTGCTGCATTGTGCAGTGATTTGATGCTGGTGTCATGGTGCTAGAATGTTACTCACATGGCACTGTTTGATTGGCAACTGTAATGGTTGGCGCGCCTAATGGGTCATTTTCTCCATAGATTTCCTTTTCTCAGACAACTTTGGTCCATCAAATTATCACCGTTGACATCTTTGTGTGACTCAAAATACGGAAAGTTGAAGTGGGGGGGGGGATTCTTTTATCTCATCATGTGGTTTATTGAAGCAGGTCAAAGGTGAGACCATGAATTGACCATTCCAATCGGCACTGTCCCTCATGCATTGGTCAGTCATTACTGTGATACTGTGCAAACAAGTCTGACAAGATAACTTCTAATTAACCATTTGTATTGTAGGCTCCCTGCATTGGTCTGCGGTGCGCTGCATATAGCATGGGTGCTTGACTCTACCATAAGGGGGATCAGGGGTCAAAAATGGTTGAAGCAATCAAATATTGGATATTGGATTTCAAAATGTATCAAAAACATTACATGCATCGCTAACTAAAAAACAATAAGAGAAACGTGGAAAACATTCTGGCAAAGGTTGTTCTAAAATAAAATCCTAAAATAGAAATCAGTATAGCTCTCTGGTTACTGTGTGTGTGTGGGCGGGGGCGATAGTGGGAAGATGGTTGCCAGGAAAATCTTGTGGAAAAACAATCCCTTTGCCGACCCCTCCCCCCTCCCGCCTTTGTATTTGGCAGTTGAAAAAGTTTCATGTCTGTAAATAATATAAAATCAATTGTATGAAATTCAAAGTTTTTTTCTTTTTCTGCTCAGGTTTGTTGAAGGAGTCCTTAGACAGAGTACTTAGTGGTATCAGATTTTGTCTGCATTTGGAAAGTCTTGGTTACAGAGGCAAGAAAGTACTTGATGGAATCTTATTGAAGTGGCTAATTCTCCAAGAAACATAAGATGTAGCCCCAACAAAAGACAAATATAAGACTATCACAATGCCACGCAGGAAGAAACTAATAGAGTTATCATCAGATTCCTCATCCAGTGAAGACTCAGTTGATGAGTCCAGTGAGTTGAGTGACTCTGGTGACTCGGACCATGACTCCAGGGTGTTCTGTAAGTGTGGGCAACCAAACACAGTGGATATGATTGGGTGTGACCGGAACGATTGCCAGTACGAGTGGTTGCACTTTAAGTGTGTTGGGATCGACCCCAAGAAAGTACCCAAGGGGAAGTGGTTCTGTGAAGACTGTGTAAAGAAACAGGAAGGTATAAACTAAATTTACTCTATAAACTGATTTGAATATTTAGAACACATCTCATTGAACAATCTCAAATATGTTTTGTTTTTTCCAGAATTTCCAGCTGGAAATCAAATTTATTCCTTTTCCATTTGTGCTAGTAGACTGACTTCAAAACAAAGTACAGGATTTGTAATTATAAAACCCCCAACTATTTCTTTCAATCTGTACCAATCCTTTCAGTCTGAAATCCATTAAAATTAAAAATACATTATTGTTTTTTAGCAGAGTTCTTTAAATAATAAAGGATTTTTGGTTTGTCACGGTTGAAGTGCATGTTCACTTTCTGACATTCGGCTTATTGCGACAGTAATAATCCAAATAAAATATGTTGGTTTGCAGTGTCTTTATAACAAAGAATTCTTTGGAAGATAGATTCTGGTTTGCTCAGTGATTATTCAATCCATTTTCAAACTACTAATTTGTACTTATTCTATTTTTAATTTTATTAAAACAATCCTGTATTTTGTCCTGAAGGATACTTTTCATTGAAAAAAGCCTGTTGATTTAACTGACAACATTTGTACAAACATTTAGGAACTCTATTTATGTAAGCTTTTATGGTAAAAACTGTTGATCAGGGGAAAACAAGGTCAAATCAAAGTATATACTGCACCTGTAAGAACAAATATAAGTTGATGATCTATTTCAAATACTTGAGTAACTCAAGGAAAAAATAGAAATTTGAACAAGTTACCTTTAGGAACCCAAAGGGTTAATTCAAGTTAAAACATGCCTCTCATAAAATGGTTGCATAGCTTGAGTTTGAAGCTTGCATGCCATACGGATACATTTAAAACAATCATTTGAAGTTCTTTTATAATGTCTTATACTTTCTCTCGACGGGCGTCTCAAAGTGCACAGGTATGAATAGCTAAGTTTGAATATTGAGATCCATTTATATAGCACCTTGTAAGAGTTTATCCCTTCTCTGATCAAGAGTATACTGGTAAAGTATACATTACAATGTATTGCACAACACACAAGACCTACAGCTTCAGTCCCATTACATTACATGTATTGCACAACACACAAGACCTACAGCTTCAGTCCCATTACATTACATGTATTGCACAACACACAAGACCTACAGCTTCAGTCCCATTACATTACATGTATTGCACAACACACAAGACCTACAGCTTCAGTCCCATTACATTACATGTATTGCACAACACACAAGACCTACAGCTTCAGTCCCATTACATTACATGTATTGCACTAGTCTTGGTGCAAGACGTCCCTGTTCTGTATTGCCACGACCCATAAGAGTCGGCGATCCGCCCATCACGAATTGCCGCCAGTAGAGGGCGCTATCACTACACGAACCCGCTATCACCCAAACCGCTATCACAGGAACGTCTTGGGAATCTTGTGAATTCTGCTCGGGAAATTCCGAGCAGAATTCAGTGTGCGTATGCATACATTATGACGTAGCTTGTATAACCGATGAGCGCGTGCGATGACTCATTCAAGTCATGAGTCTAGTATCTGCACTTCTGCATGATTTAGTTCACGTTGTATGCGTAGACTAAGCTGCGATGCGATACGATGTGACCTGTGACATCACATGTTTACAAAAGAGTCACCAAGCCTGGACTTCCTGCAGGCACGATTTGTACACAGCTCAATGGAAGAAAACATAAAAACTTATATTTTATGGAGATTGCACTGTCTAATTGTTATCAACTTTTGATATGATGAAAGGGGGCACATCTTAAAACTTGTTCAGCTGTTACTTTTATAACTCTTGGATTTATGTGAAAATTATGACACAAAATGTAAAATTTCCCATATGACCAGTGCAGTATCTTGCATGGTAGAAGGTCACACTTATTGTAAACAAAGGTCACATGTAACGTTGTTGTGAATAGTATTGTGGCGAAAAGTACCTTCTCGCCAGGAATTATTATAAGTGAATAAAATGCATTCTGAATAGAACTTAACGATGGGTTAATTTTACCTTAAGTTTTGGACTTAACAATTTTATAGATTATTCGACTGAAATTTAAATATTTGTTCATAACAATATTTAACTTCTTTGTTTGTTGAAGGTTTACAGGAACAGTGCAGGAATGATTTAATAATGATGATTTATTTGAGATGCTTTCACAAGTAATAGGGTTCAAGGAGCCAAAGGGAAAGTTTAAACCTTTGGTTTTGAAACCGTCGATTGTTTTAATCCTATATAAATGTAGATATATACAATAAAACTAACCTGTGAAAAAATATTTCAAAGGTGGTCGCGTTTTTAGATATCGCGAAAATCCGGAGCGATATGTCAACGCAGGAAGATGAGAAACGTTTTGCAGTAAGTTTTCTCAGATTTTAATTTTGGGGATAACAATTAATATCTTTTCGATAAACACATTACTAGTGAAATGTTTCTCAAAATGCTTTACATACTATCGAAAGTTGCTGTACTTCTAACCAAGTAAGTTTTTATTGCCATTAATTGTATAGTGATTACGCATTGTTGAACAGACATAATATATATTTCCACACTATGTACATATACACATGTGCAGTAAGTAGGCTGGCACAGGCTGCGCGCTGACTGTACTCAGTAAAATTGTATTACATTTATTTATGCACTTTGACCTTACAATAGAGAAACTGCATATGTAGGCCTATGCACAGGCGCGCCATGTATTTGAAATGCTCATTATATATGCAGCAACTTATAAAACACTGTTGAACTGGTCCTTTCTCTAGTTGGTTGGAGTGGTGGCCATTGGCCAGTATACGTGATCCAAACACAGTCTTGAGTTCACCTCTCTAAAGCTTTGTGAACACTATCAGTGAATAATCATTCGTGTAGGTGTTTCGTGTAGGCATGCAATAAGGGTAAAAGTAAACAAAAGCATGGTAGACGTGGTTCATTGCCAATAGTTTATTTTCAGGGCATGTCGAATGGTAGAATGATTCAGATGCAAAGATAATCTTTTTTAAATTACATGTTTGACATCGACAATGTACAAGATTCAAACGTCCAATAACAATGCATGACCAAGCAACCGATTAACCTAACCGACTGCCAGCATATAATTTTAAGTTTGAATAATTTCAGAATCACTTAATTGCGAAAATGCGTTGATAATGCATATGCAATAGAAGCCATGGTGGTCAATGAAAACGAGAGTTCATGCGATGTAACACAGCGCAGCATGCACAACATGTCATGCTCGTCTCGACGACCTCATGACCTTTCACACAGCTGCTCCGTTCAGCGGAACGGTACCATCCTGGACAGCTTATTACCAATGCACTTATTGCTGTTAGTGCGCGTGCGCTAATATTTTATTGCCCGTTTGTTGAATTATGCATAACTTGTTAAGTAAGACCACGCCCACGTTCACTGCAAGATTCCCAAGACGTTCCTGTGATAGCGGTTTGTATGATAGCGGGTTCGTAGAGTGATAGCGCCCTCTACTGGCGGCAATTCGTGATGGGGCGAATCGCGGACTTTATGGGTCGTGGAAATACAGAACAGGGACGTCTTGCACCAAGACTAGTATTGCACAACACACAAGACCTACAGCTTCAGTCCCATTACATTACATGTATTGCACAACACACAAGACCTACAGCTTCAGTCCCATTACATTACATGTATTGCACAACACACAAGACCTACAGCTTCAGTCCCATTACATTACATGTATTGCACAACACACAAGACCTACAGCTTCAGTCCCATTACATTACATGTATTGCACAACACACAAGACCTACAGCTTCAGTCCCATTACATTACATGTATTGCACAACACACAAGACCTACAGCTTCAGTCCCATTACATTACATGTATTGCACAACACACAAGACCTACAGCTTCAGTCCCATTACATTACATGTATTGCACAACACACAAGACCTACAGCTTCAGTCCCATTACATTACATGTATTGCACAACACACAAGACCTACAGCTTCAGTCCCATTACATTACATGTATTGCACAACACACAAGACCTACAGCTTCAGTCCCATTACATTACATGTATTGCACAACACACAAGACCTACAGCTTCAGTCCCATTTTTAGGGCGGGCAAATCTGGATAAGTGTCTTGTTTCTTCTGAATAAGTCACAAGTGCCATGACTGAGACCTGGGGCCGATTTCACAAAGAGCTAAGATTGATCTTAACTATGTATCAATCTTAATTGCTTGGCAATGTGTGATGTCACAATACAAATCACTCTGGTAATAATGACAACTCATCTTGAGATGAATCTTAGTGCTTTGTGAAATCCAGCCCAGGCTTTACTAGGCCGCTGTTCCCTGACACTGCAAGAAGGTTAACGGAGCACTTTGCTGGAATTTTTCATTTTTGTAAAGTTTGGCCTGTTGTTTGAAACAAAGCTTACAAAGCATATGTGTGACATACACCCATGAATGGTACTTCTTCTAACCTGTGTGACAAATTTACATGCATTAAAAAACTTAACCTTACTCTCTCTGCTTCAACAAATTTGAAGTATTGACTGCACAGCTTGAAATTTTTCAATCCATAACTTTTTTTTTTTTTTTTTTCAGAGGAGGATCCCCGTATTCCATCCGGACCATTTGTGTATCCAGATATCAACAACAGAGAGCAGAAAAACTCCCCAAATGGTACCTAGATTTATAGGTTGAATTCACACTAGTGTCTCACCTTGAGTTTGCTTTTTAGGGGTCATTGTGACAGTCTTGTGCCAACTTGAACGTTACAGTGTGTGAGTTTGGTTCCAGCACACACTACAGTCTATTCACAGTGTATACGGACGTTTAAGTTTTCAGCTGAGAACAAAGTTTTTTAACCTTGTTTACACACGTAAATATCATCATTACCGGCCACCCTAACGAATTAACAATTTTTCCCCCATCGGTGAACTTGAACAGGCACTTTTTGTTAGAATGCCATCAATTTCAAAACGTTTGTGTTGATGATATCAACTTTCCATTCCCAACTAATTTTTATCTGCAGGAGATGTGAAAGCACTGAGTATATAGTGCTTCACACTTTGGTGTGAGGGTAAAACCCAAATATGTATTCTGTGACCTGATGCAATTTGCATCATTTCTACTTAACTTTCTCTATGATGCAGCATGAAATGTAACTTCTCTATAATGACCAGTTGAAGAATCAATAGAATTCAAACCATATCAGTAGAAATATTTATTTTTGCTTCACAATGGAATGCAAAACAATTATTCCTTGGAGAGGTTTTTGAGTAATGAAAAAGTTCCAGTTCCAACAATATTTGGTGTTTCCCAGTACTTATTTATGTCCAAATGGTTTCTCTTGTTTACAGATGCAGTTTCTCCTGCTAAACATATTGTTACAAAAGATCTTTATATTCTTCCAACTCCTGCTGAGCCTCTGAAAAGTAAGTTTCTCACTATGTGTACTTATCAAAAACATTGTACTAACTTTTGTTGTTAAACCTCATTCGAAGGTTTGGTATAAGCTTACTCAGGGTCATGTCACACAGCAGTTCTACAGGCAACATGGAAGCAACCAACTGCATCACGTGTAAAAGCACTGCTGTGGAAAAACAAGACATTTTTTTCTAATAATGTCTTTGTAATGCCAAAAGAATTCTATGAAAATTAAAGTGTAAACTGCCTTTTATTTATTGGAAATTGCCTGGAACTTTTTGCTAGTAAATTGCCAAGAGTGACATAGCCTTTATTATAAGACTAATTAATACAAGTACCAATGAATAATTACTCTGTTTGAAATGTTGCCATATGCGATGAAATTGTCACCCAACACTTTATTTCTTATTTCAATTTGCAGTTGAAGTTGAAATAAGCACAAAAACCCTAATCAATAAAACAGCCATTACTTGGTGTTATCTCCAAACTGTATTGGACAATGTTGAACGGTCAGAGTTTCTAAGCAAGCTAACAAGTATAGGATTTGAGGCATTGCATGGTGAGGTATCAATATATTTGGTTTGCGGTAACACCATGTGTGTATCTACTTGCCAGGTAGAGTTTGTTCTTAGAGAACTGTCTTGCTTAATTCTACTACCGCGGAGAAGATTGTTCGGGTGTTCGGGCGTTCGAGAGCTAACAAGGTTACAATGTAAACTAAATCAAGGCTAGCTTTGGGAACAGGGTTATAAATGAAACTAAATCAAGGCTAGCTTTGGGAACAAGGTTACAATGTAAACAAAATCAAGGCTAGCTTTGGGAACAAGGTTAGAAGGTAAACCAATTCAAGGCTAGCTTTGGGAACAGGGTAAAAATGTAAACCAAATCAAGGCTAGCTTTGGGAACAAGGCTACAATGTTAACTAAATCAAGGCTAGCTTTGGAATCAAGGATACAATGTAAACCAAAACAAGGCTAGCTTTGGGAACAGGGTTACAATGTATAAAACCAAATCAAGGCTAGCTGTTGGAACAAGGTTACAATGTAACTAAATCAAGGCAAGAAGAGTAAACAAGATGGCCACTTTTTGGTATAATCATTTTTGTTACTCTTAAATATTAGTGTATGAATGGGACCATAATAAAAGTGGGTTCAGCATAAAGAAAGAGTTGAAGACACAATGATTCTATACTTTACATCTTTTTCTTTAATTGTTTTCTTTCTTTTCTTAGGAAAGAGTTATGTTGGAACAACCACCAGCAAGTCATCTGCGATCAGTATGACTGATACAAATGCTAATAACAAGAACTTTCTGATCGCTGAAGAGAAAGCTTGTAAGTGCCTTACACTTTGGTCATTCAGTTATAAACAATCACTGGGACCTCTTGGGATGTGGCATTAAGTGATACAGGCTGAGCCAGCTTGAGTCTTGTTCTTTAGCATGGAATAAAGACCTCTTGGGATGTGGGATTAAGTGATACAGGCTGAGCCAGCTTGAGTCTTGGTCTTTAGCATGGAATAAAGACCTCTTGGGATGTGGGATTGAGTGATACAGGCTGAGCCAGCTTGAGTCTTGGTCTTTAGCATGGAATAAAGACCTCTTGGGATGTGGGATTGAGTGATACAGGCTGAGCCAGCTTGAGTCTTGGTCTTTAGCATGGAATAAAGACCTCTTGGGATGTGGGATTGAGTGATACAGGCTGAGCCAGCTTGAGTCTTGGTCATTAGCATGGAATAAAGACCTCTTGTGATGTGGGATTGAGTGATACAGGCTGAGCCAGCTTGAGTCTTGGTCTTTAGCATGGAATAAAGACCTCTTGGGATGTGGGATTGAGTGATACAGGCTGAGCCAGCTTGAGTCTTGGTCTTTAGCATGGAATAAAGACCTCTTGGGATGTGGGATTGAGTGATACAGGCTGAGCCAGCTTGAGTCTTGGTCTTTAGCATGGAATAAAGACCTCTTGGGATGTGGGATTGAGTGATACAGGCTGAGCCAGCTTGAGTCTTGGTCTTTAGCATGGAATAAAGACCTCTTGGGATGTGGGATTGAGTGATACAGGCTGAGCCAGCTTGAGTCTTGGTCATTAGCATGGAATAAAGACCTCTTGGGATGTGGGATTGAGTGATACAGGCTGAGCCAGCTTGAGTCTTGGTCATTAGCATGGAATAAAGACCTCTTGGGATGTGGGATTGAGTGATACAGGCTGAGCCAGCTTGAGTCTTGGTCTTTAGCATGGAATAAAGACCTCTTGGGATGTGGGATTGAGTGATACAGGCTGAGCCAGCTTGAGTCTTGGTCTTTAGCATGGAATAAAGACCTCTTGGGATGTGGGATTGAGTGATACAGGCTGAGCCAGCTTGAGTCTTGGTCTTTAGCATGGAATAAAGACCTCTTGGGATGTGGGATTGAGTGATACAGGCTGAGCCAGCTTGAGTCTTGGTCATTAGCATGGAATAAAGACCTCTTGGGATGTGGGATTGAGTGATACAGTCTGAGCCAGCTTGAGTCTTGGTCTTTAGCATGGAATAAAGACCTCTTGGGATGTGGGATTGAGTGATACATGCTGAGCCAGCTTGAGTCTTGGTCTTTAGCATGGAATAAAGACCTCTTGGGATGTGGGATTGAGTGATACAGGCTGAGCCAGCTTGAGTCTTGGTCTTTAGCATGGAATAAAGACCTCTTGGGATGTGGGATTGAGTGATACAGGCTGAGCCAGCTTGAGTCTTGGTCATTAGCATGGAATAAAGACCTCTTGGGATGTGGGATTGAATGATACAGGCTGAGCCAGCTTGAGTCTTGGTCATTAGCATGGAATAAAGACCTCTTGGGATGTGGGATTGAGTGATACAGGCTGAGCCAGCTTGAGTCTTGGTCTTTAGCATGGAATAAAGACCTCTTTGGATGTGGGATTGATTGATACAGGCTGAGCCAGCTTGAGTCTTGGTCTTTAGCATGGAATAAAGACCTCTTGGGATGTGGGATTGAGTGATACAGGCTGAGCCAGCTTGAGTCTTGGTCTTTAGCATGGAATAAAGACCTCTTGGGATGTGGGATTGAGTGATACAGGCTGAGCCAGCTTGAGTCTTGGTCTTTAGCATGGAATAAAGACCTCTTGGGATGTGGGATTGAGTGATACAGGCTGAGCCAGCTTGAGTCTTGGTCTTTAGCATGGAATAAAGACCTCTTGGGATGTGGGATTGAGTGATACAGGCTGAGCCAGCTTGAGTCTTGGTCTTTAGCATGGAATAAAGACCTCTTGGGATGTGGGATTGAGTGATACAGGCTGAGCCAGCTTGAGTCTTGGTCTTTAGCATGGAATAAAGACCTCTTGGGATGTGGGATTGAGTGATACAGGCTGAGCCAGCTTGAGTCTTGGTCATTAGCATGGAATAAAGACCTCTTGGGATGTGGGATTGAGTGATACAGGCTGAGCCAGCTTGAGTCTTGGTCATTAGCATGGAATAAAGACCTCTTGGGATGTGGGATTAAGTGATACAGGCTGAGCCAGCTTGAGTCTTGGTCTTTAGCATGGAATAAAGACCTCTTGGGATGTGGCATCAAGTGATAAATGCTTTAGAGCTTGAAGCTTAATGGATCAGTTTATTGTCAAATGTTGAATTTGAAGCTTAATGGATCAGTTTATTGTCAAATGTCAAACTCGCCATGAGAAATGCTTCAGCTCGAAGCTAAAGGGCACAGTTTATTATAGTGATCACACAAGTGCGAGTGAAATACGGAAACAAATAGTGCCTCTGTGTCCAATATCCAACAAGGCCGAAGGCTGAGTTGGATATGGGACGCAGATGCCCTATTTATTTCTGTATTCCATGAGTGCGTGTATGATAACAAATTTATATTCAAGTAAACTTGATGCGCATCTTAACGCAATATGCGATGTTAGAACAGCTGTACGTTTTGCGTATTATAGCTTAAAATAGCGCAAAACGCAGAGATAGAAAAGTGCAATACACAGGGTGTTATATGAACCATGCAATATAGGTTTATATCACACCGCTTGTTGCTATGGGTCGATCAATAAGAAGTAATGATTCAAGTTGACTTGAAGATAATGTTAAATGTCAATTTCACCATAAGAATTGGCTTCAGCTTGAAGCCCTGACTGAAAAGGCCAAACTTTAATGAAATGTATTTGATTTGTTATTGTGTTGACAGCTACAGACACCACTATGAAACAGTCCCTGACTCAAGCAGAGAAACAACATGAATTCAATTTGAAGGAGGCCTGCAAGTATGTCATTCATAATGGAATGAGTGTCATTGATGCAGCAAAACAGTTAGGGGTTGGGAGATACATGCTGGGTGACTGTGTGAAAGATCAGCTAAAACTAAACCTCAATAAGGCATGTGAGGATGTCATGAGAGGCAAGATGACAGTAGAGAAGGCTGCATCCGTCTATGGCGTTATTCCTGGAATTCTGAATGATAGAGTTAAAGCAGAGAAGGATAGAGTCCAAACCACGGACAGTGAAAAGTGGCCAAACAAACTCCTATACAACAAGGTGCTTGAAGAGAACCTTCAACAAGCCTGCATGGATGTAATGTCTAGGCGTATGACCGTCAATGAAGCCTGCAAAAGCTATAAAATCAAACCAGAGAGCCTCAAGAATAAAATACAAGCTGGTTTTGTATTGAGCACTGCTGAGGAAAACGATCTTGTCAGATTGAGTGTGCGGATGGCTGTGCTTGGTCACACTGCACACATTAAGAGCACTGTGTTTGCAAAGGTTAAAGCACTCCTAGATGACGAGGAGGATAAAGGTATCAAGAGAATTCATTGGTTTCCAGGTAACACCCCAACTGATATGTGGTGGCAAGTCTTCTGTAGACGCCACCCAGAATTCAATGCAATATCAGCTAACGATTCAAAGCAAAGTTTTATGGTTGGCTCTAACACCATTTCAAAACCATGTGGAGATCACCCTACTGATCTCAGCTCAGATTCAAACAGCGTCTGCCTGGATCTTAAGACTTCCTCACAGCAAGCCCAACCCACAAAAGAAAATCTTTTTTATGTGCTACCAACAGCTGTCAATTCCACTCCTCAGTTTGTTGTTGTTAGACAAGACAATCCTCATCTTGATTCTCCAGTTCACAAAGTTGTAAACTCTCTACCAACGTCTTCAACAGTAAAGTCTTATGGAGTTGATGATAGTCATCAAGAAGAATCTAACATTATAGGAAATCAAGATTATGAGAACTTTGTGATTGACCTTAGTCTGAAAGCAGCTGACAACATTGCAGAAATGGAAGATCCAAATCTTGAGGTTGCAGCCTGTGAAGTTGTACAGGAGGACATCTTAGTCCCACCAACTGGTGAGATTGACCAGCTGGTTGTTGGAGCAAATGAAGTTGTTCAACCTGACACTAGTGAGGAAAATAAGGACGTTGGAGCAGTGACTGGAGCTAATAATAATGTCAATTCTAGCTCTGTTACCACACGTGAACAGCCTGGCTCTGCTGTTTGTAGTGAAGTATTACAAGATGGGTTAGTTCTTGGAGCTAATGAAGTCATTCAGACAGGTGAGGAAACAGCAGATGCTGAAGGAATTCAATCACTGATGATAGACACCCCAACTGCACAGCCCAGCCTTTCTATTGATAGCAACACTGTTCAGTCTAACTTAGATGCTGCGACGACTGAGAGTGTACCAAGCAGTCCATGTGTCCAAGCCAATGTTGTGTATACTGCTGAAAGTGTAACCCAAACTGAGCAAGTCAATTCTACAAATGAACTTTCTCCACATTATCCAACAAACCATTCTGATGAAGGTGAAATGCCAAGGCTGATGGTTTGTAGCAATCAGGTTAGACAGCCAGGTCAGATCATCTACCAGCCTAATCTTCTCATCAGCAAAAATCAAATCAGTCATAAGAAAATATTGGTCACTTCAAAGGATGGTACCAAACATGCGCTTGTTCTGAATCAAAGTCCCGTGGCTTCTACAGACACTGACCAACAATGCAAGTTTCGGGTTGTATCACTTGCAGAATTTCAATCCAAGAAATTAAGCCAGCCAATAAAATATGTACTCTCCCGTACACCAAAAGGTGGTCAGACAAGTTCGGTTGTTTCAACTGAGCCCACAGTAACACCAGTAAAAAGGAATCACACAAACTCTAGTCCCAACATCTGTTTTGGTAAAAATTCCAAGATATTTGAGAGCTGCACTGAAAGGAAGGACACACGGATGTTTGTGGCGAAGCATAATGTTGATCAGTCTATGCCTGATGCTCTGTCCTGTTTGGAGAAGACCCTAACCAAGGAACAGAAAGAATCCTTTATGTTCCGTCTAAAGATTGGTGATAATTGTGATGATGATTTACAATACAATGCCTGGAAGGCACTAAGGAGATTGCATTGTCAAACTGATATATGTAGCTTGTATGACAAAGTATCCAGTCCAACATTAGATGCACCAGACCATTTCGGTAAGTTCAAGTGAAATATTCCTTGGCTCTATACAGAGATGCTTCCCTGATTTGGCCAATGATAGTTGGGTGTTAGTTTCTCATCGGCATGGAAAACATTCATCATTCATGAATTTTCTTACATAATTATGAAACAAATCCCCTAAAGGTGATTGGCAATCAGTTTTTTCAGTCAAGTCGTTATTTTCCAGCAGGTACAAATCTGTAGATGGACAACCATGCACTTAAAGTCATCTTAAAGCCCTAGAAAAAGAAGGGAAATATTAGGATAGTGATCATGATCATGCATTGTAACAGAGAAGAAAATTAATGATACCCTTGTCGCTTTTAAGATATGGGTTGACGAGAAACTAATACTAAATTTTCGTTGGCCTTAACCTGTGTGATATGTTGGAGGTATCATAAGATAAACATACACTTTTTCCATGGTGGCCATACACTCAAACCAGAGTTTGACACAACCATAACTTCAGCTTGAGTCTTCATCCAACCTGTTTCAAAAGCCAAGAGATTTTTTATGGAAACGGATGATCTCATTTTTCAGACAGGCGATTAAAAGTTTAAATTGTTTTTAAAATGTTATGCCAGTAATGCAAACAGTAAAAGTGTTCTCATTAACAATGTTCTCATTATTCTGCAAATAATGTACAAATTTAGAAATCTACTTAGAAATCTAACCCCGTTACAAAATCATACGGAGCTCGGTCATTCCAAGTATCTGCAGCTGAACTGTGGAATGGCATACCTGAGTTTGTTAAGGAAGCAGTCACGGTTGAGCAATTCAAAGCTCGCCTTAAGACACATCTATTCACCGTCTATCAGTAATTTCCGTTGGTATTTTATTTGTTTCTTGTTATTTTCTTATTCCTTTAAAGCGCATAGGGACTTAACAGTGATTATGCGCTGTACAAAAACGGTTTATTATTATTATTATTATTAGTTATCCCACGTTTGTCTGTATTGCACAAGCATGTGTCGGATGCTAATTTATCCTTCCAAACTTGCAAACAAAGAAAAGAGCAACACAAAACACTCCTGTTTTTTTTCTTTTTCTAAAGGTTTCACTTTACTAGTTTCTATCTGAACCATTACTCCAGAGAAATATTTCCATATGAAATACTGTCAAAGTTGAATAAATAGTATTTCAAGCTCCCGTAAATCACTGTTGCTTATTTTGATTGCCTCAATTAAATTAAGCGCAGAATCCCTGCCAAAGCATAAACTACTTGTTGTTAAATTGATATTTCCAGAGGCTGGTTTTGGGGTATATGTGTTTATTGAAAACTAAAGAATGGGAGTGAGTCTCTTTGTTTAAAAAACCCAGAAAACAAATAATGTACTAACTTCACTTTGAATTTGACTGTATTTTCAATTTATTTAGATACCCCGATAGCTTCAAAGCTTCTACGCCTGCCCCTGATGGAACCCATTGATGGAAAAGAGTCAAACAAGAAAACTAAGCAAGATTCATCAGACATCTCAAGGTTCTTGGGGGAACTACACCAGGGTCGTAAGAGGAGACGCATTGTATCAGTGCTGACCAGAAGGGAAGCCAAGAGAAGGCAAAGGGAAACAAAAAAGAAGATGTTCCTAGAACCATGGAAGTACAAGATGGAGAGACCAAGTAGACGTAAGAATATTGCAACCAGTTATTGCGAAGATGGTTTCGTCAGTGATGCAGCTGCAGATGAAATGTCTGAAATAAATCATAAGAACTCAGCATTATAACTTTCAACCGTATTTCGCCCATTGATCATCATTACCAGTCCAGTTTTCTAGTAACATTTCAGGGTACATATCTTAAGTAAAGAAAACAAATCCAGTTTTCATATAGATTTATACAAGTTATTGTTACTGTTAAAATGTATCATAATTTTCCTGAAATTATTTACTCATATCTTTAAGTTGTTCATGAACAGAACTTTCAGACTATTGAAGGCGAGGACATGTAGAACGATACATGGCTTGAATTTCAAGAAAGTCTCCAGTAGACCACAGGGCTTATAGCTCAGAAATCTCCACTGGACAGCCTACCATAAGCTAAGATTGTCTTGTGGACAGCTTACCATAATTCTAGATTGTCTTGTGGTCAGCTTACCATAATTCTAGATTGCCTTGTGGTCAGCTTACCATGATTCTAGATTGTCTTGTGGTCAGCTTACCATAATTCTAGATTGTCTTGTGGTCAGCTTACCATAATTCTAGATTGCCTTGTGGTCAGCTTACCATGATTCTAGATTGTCTTGTGGTCAGCTTACCATGATTCTAGATTGTCTTGTGCTCAGCTTACCATAAGCTAAGATTGTCTTGTGGTCAGCTTACCATGATTCTAGATTGTCTTGTGGTCAGCCTACCATAATTCTAGATTGTCTTGTGGACAACTTACCATGATTCTAGATTGTCATGTGGTCAGCTTACCATGATTCTAGATTGTCTTGTGGTCAGCTTACCATGATTTTTTATTGTCTTGTTGTCAGCTTATGATTCTAGATTGTCTTTTAGTCAGCTTACCATGATTCTAGATTGACTTGTGGTCATCAGCTTACCATGATTCTAGATTGTCTTGTGGACAGCTTACCATGATTCTAGATTGTCTTTTAGTCAGCTTACCATGATTCTAGATTGTCTTGTGGTCATCAGCCTACCATGATTCTAAATTGTCTTGTCAACTTACCATGATTCTAGATTGTCTTGTGGTCATCAGCTTACCATGATTCTAGATTGTCTTGTGGTCAGCTTACCATGATTTTTTGCTTTTGAATATCCTGTGGTATCGCCAATAAAAATATGTAACTAAGAACCTAATGTTTTGTGCATACCCTCATTTCCTAAATGATAGTCAACATACCGCACAACTTCATAAAGCTGTTCCAGTTGCAGATCCAGGGTGTTGTGGAAGGGTGCAAGACCTGCCAGTGCTTCCCCTATAAGAAAACCAAATGCCTAACAACCTACATTTGGTGGCCTCTTCCATCCCCCCTCGCATGTTTGTCGACCTGGAGAAAAAACACTTGAATCCCTTTTGTTGAATTCCTCGGTTTCGATGGCTAGACACCCCCGCCCACCTTCCAAATCATTCTTAGTTATTCTTTGCAAAGGAATCTCGATCTGTTTACTTCAGTCAGTCTGTTTTCCCCAGGTTTTAACACCTCGTTTTTGTATGATTCAGAAGACAAAAAGAGAAAGACTGATGTCACTGTTTCTCTAAGATAATTTGGCCTGATGACTAAAATTCAAGACTTAGTTCAAGATTGGTGATTGTCAATAAACAAATTGATTAGTTTGAATCTGAAAAGCTCACTTATTAAAAATTTCATACCAGTAACAATCCTCAAGAGATTCATTTCAGTCTGAAACTATAAGACTTTAAACTCAAGAAAAAGGCATTTGAAGCCCCAGTATCATCATAACATGGATGTGTTTTAATTGTCCCAATTGGAATAAGCATGGTCTGATGATCTGTGAATGTCTATTATCTTTGAAGAAAAACATCAATATTGTTTATAACCAACTAACTTCATAAAATTAGGTAGTCCTATTTTTGAGTGAAGCAACCATCACCTATTTACCTTTGTAAAGATAATGAGCCCATACACAACGGTGAACCCAACACATTATTACAATTTCAAAAGATCTACTAATTTGCATCAGGGATAAAGAATAATATTTAGATTTTTTTCCACAGGACTTGGAAGCAGTGAGTGTACTGTGCTTATCACACATCTGTATGGTAAAACAAAAACAGAATTCTTTATCCTGATGCAGATTATTACATCTTGTTTGTGGTATCCTCTGATATATCAAACTGGCCTCTTGTCACCGGGCATGCTCAGTGGTCTAGTAGATCAAATATCTGCTTGGAATCCCACCTGAGAAGTATGCTTGTGGATTTTGCTCAACAGGACCCAGGTTTAGCGGGTGGGGGTTGGGGGTGAAAGAAACCACTGAGGATGGAATCCCACCTGAGAAGTATGCTTGTAGATTTTGCTCAACAGGACCCTGGTTTGGAGGGTGGGGGTTGGGGGTGAAAGAAACCACTGAGGATGGAATCCCACCTGAGAAGTATGCTTGTGGATTTTGCTCAACAGGACCCTGGTTTGGAGGGTGGGGGTTGGGGGTGGAAGAAACCACTGAGGATGGAATCCCACCTGAGAAGTATGCTTGTGGATTTTGCTCAACAGGACCCAGGTTTAGCGGGTGGGGGTTGGGGGTGAAAGAAACCACTGAGGATGGAATCCCACCTGAGAAGTATGCTTGTAGATTTTGCTCAACAGGACCCTGGTTTGGTGGGCGGGGTTGGGGGTGAAAGAAACCACTGAGGATGGAATCCCACCTGAGAAGTATGCTTGTGGATTTTGCTCAACAGGACCCTGGTTTGGAGGGTGGGGGTTGGGGGTGAAAGAAACCACTGAGGATGGAATCCCACCTGAGAAGTATGCTTGTGGATTTTGCTCAACAGGACCCTGGTTTGGAGGGTGGGGTTGGGGGTAATAGAAACCACTGAGGATGGAATCCCACCTGAGAAGTATGCTTGTGGATTTTGCTCAACAGGACCCTGGTTTGGAGGGTGGGGGTTGGGGGTGAAAGAAACCACTGAGGATGGAATCCCACCTGAGAAGTATGCTTGTGGATTTTGCTCAACAGGACCCTGGTTTGGAGGGTGGGGGTTGGGGGTGAAAGAAACCACTGAGGATGGAATCCCACCTGAGAAGTATGCTTGTGGATTTTGCTCAACAGGACCCAGGTTTAGCGGGTGGGGGTTGGGGGTGGAAGAAACCACTGAGGATGGAGTGGTTTCACACTTCAGTTTGATCAAACCAAAATATGATTAATGAAACTGGTGCACTAGGATCGCTTATATAGAAAATTGCCACAGTTTATAGACAAAAGGCTACTCATTTGAAGCTGTTGTGCATGTTCCTTCCATACCATACCATCCACCATTGAAAAGAACAGTTATCGTGCTGTAAAAAAACAAACTTGCTTTGGAGGAAAAAGGTTTTAGGGGCCAGTCAGTTTGATGTTAAAAATATTAACTGACTATTCAATACAATTATATCCTACACACTGAAAGACAAAGTGATGCCTGAAATGAAGCATATATTTTAAGACACTGCACTTCAAATGAAGGATGACAAATATGTTCAAAACATAATGAGGAACTGATCATTACATTTTTAAGAATTGCTTTACAGACAGAAATGTCAAGACAACAAAAAGGAGCTTGGTCTTTACCACTTGACCTCTGCATGATACTGTATCAATGCAACACAAAGAACTCCCCAAATTTCTTATAATTTAGTTTGGGATCCATAATAGACACATCAAATTACACAACCACAAAGACTTTATTAAAACACTTTATTAAAATACTTTATTAAAATACTTTATTAAAATACTTTATTACAACATAGTGATTAAATACAAAGATGACATCAAATGAGCAATTAATGTAATGTATTGTGCAAAGAAATTTAAGATATTATTCCAAAATTTTTAGAATAATTTATTGACAAACCATTGTACAGAATAATTTCACAACATTTATCCATTAGCCTAGTTGGCCTATAATGCTGAACATGTAAGAACTGTATGTGCAGATCTTGTCATCCTATTCGAATGGATGTTTTGAAAGCTCATGTGGGTTACTATTACAGATTGTCTGTCCCACATAAAGGACATTATTCAAGCAGAATGTAAACTGGAATCTAAGTACTTGTGGCCCTCAAAGATCAATTACTAAGCTGTCAAGACATTTTAATTATCTTCATTTACAAAAAGGATAACTTGTTGTCAGTATTAGGTATATATAAAAATAGATTTAGTAAAAAGAAAGTAAGATTCCTGTATACAAATTGTTACAACACATTTATAAGTTATAATCATGATGATTAGTATGCTCTTGTACAAAAAGGAAGACTTTTGTGTATAAAAAATACTACAAAAATATGATATTTTACTACAAATGACTGCTGGGCACCTTTGGAAGCTGGTGCTTGGTGGTCTACTAAAGTACAAAAAAAGGGCATATTCAAAGCATTAGGAAGTATGATAAATTGAAGTACTAGTAACAGTGCGTTTATACTGATGAAATGAATATGTACAGTTACAATAATTTATACTATTAATCTCGGATGGATTTCTCAATTTGTGCAATGAAGATTAAGTAAAATAATAATAACTCCAAGGAAATATTTTCAAATTTCAAATTTCAAATGTTCGTCTCTTACAATTCTGGTGTAGGTCATAATTCAAGAGTTATTTATACTTCATTGTTTATTAGCGCTCTTCAGAATACACCAAAAAATAATACAAAAATTCTATAAGTTTTTCAACTATTTGCACTATTTAATTTGAATAAAACTGGAATGAAACTCTTGTTTTGGAAAGGAAATGTTGAAAGTCTTGTTCATAATTGTAGCTATTACTACGCATTGTAGGGACAAATTTGCAAAAACGCACCAAAATGGGGAATCATTCAGTGAAGCTAGGATATGAAACAACTTTAAAAATACTTTGTTTAAAACAGACCTGAGGCCAATTTCCTAAAGCCTGTAAGCAGGAATTTTCTGCTTATGGAACTTTAGTCGGTTTGTATTTCACAACCCCTGCTTACCGTAGTAGAGTAAAACACACCCTAACTTGCTGGTTGTGCTGGCAGATGAAGTGATGAAAAAGTGCAAATCCTAAATTGTCAAATGTTCTTGATCTTTTATGAAATTTATAGTTGCTTACACACATTTTTATGCTATAGTAATAAAAAACTTTGCTTACAATAGACAGCTTTATGAAATTTGGGCCTTGCCAAATCGGTTTTAGAGATCTACAATTGCATACCTTGTTAATACCAAAAACCAGTCACATTCTTTGCAGCCCTAGTATAACACCAAATAAATAAAAACACACTTAAATTGGAAATTGTGTTAAAATATCCAAACAATGAAATAAACAAAGGAAACAACAATGAAAAAGACACTCGTTGTAAAAGATATCCTCCAAATCATGTGTTGTATAAATGTGAAGTTAAGCAATTTAAAACCACTATATTTCAATACTACTTTACATCCCTGATATTACTGTATTCATCTAAAAAAAAACGAAACACCCCAAAACACCAGAGTACAAACATCTAATAACTTAGCAATATTAAGCCAGGGAGGCAGTCAATGGAAAACCACATTACATTGCAGCTGGTAATCCATTCAAGCAATTACTTTGTTGCATAGTGGAAAGAACCATTGCATACACACCACCAATTGATAATTGATTCACCATCAAAGAGCTGTCAACTCGACCCAATCCCCACCACACTACTCAAGAAGTGCATTGCAATCTACTTCCGGTCTTCACTGGGATAATTACTAGTAACTCATCACTCATGTCTGAGATTGTACGGTTGTTTTTAATATTTAAAAAAAAAATCCATTTTCTTGTATTCATCGCCTTGAGGCGGAACCAATCTGCAACTGTTTGCGCTTTAAAAATCTCTCTTTATTATTATTATTATTATAGTTGATATTGTTTTCTTTTGACAACTGTTTTCTTTTGACAACTGTTATCTCATCCAAGCGGTCAATTGGCCCAATGCTAATTAAACTTAGTTTCTTATTTCTTCTCCCTTGATGGCCAATGCTAAATAAAACTTACTTTCTTCTCCATTGTTGGCCAATGCTGAATAAAACCTAGTTTCTTCTCATCCAAGCAGTCAATAGAGCTCTTTCAAATTGGCCAATGCTAATTAAAACTTTGTTTCTTCTCCCTTGTTGGCCAATGCTATTTAAAACTTAGTTTCTTCTCCGTTGTATGCAAATGCTGTTTAAAACTTAGTTTCTTCTCCGTTGTTGGCCAATGCTATTTAAAAACTTTGTTTCTTCTCCCTTGTTGGCCAATGCTGTTTAAAGCTTAATTTCCCTTGTTGGCCAATGATGTTTAAAGCTTGGTTTCTTCTCCCACTTCGCGTACATTAATTTGGATTTCATCCTCAAACAGAACACTTCTTGCCTTGCGAACCTCTGTAGGAGTAGCTTGCAGTTCTGCATTAGCAGCGGCCAAAGTTTTTTTTCTCTGGGCAGCGATGTTAGCCTCATGTAACTGTGCACTGAAGACATCATCATCGATCTGTTGGCCTAGAGGACCTAGTGAAGGTGGGGAGGGGGAGTACATTCCCTCCATATCTGATTCACTGTTGAGTGCCCTTGCGACTTCCATGGTAACACGGTGAAGCTTTTTACTATCTCGTGATCTTTCCTTTTCTCTCATTTTGGTCTTTTGTGACGGTTTAAACTTCTCGATGAATTCCCGGATGTAGGCAATGCAGCCAAGCTTACCTTGCTGTGGAAATTAAAATAAGAAGTTATTTATGTATATTCTACTTTGCTGGGTAGATTTGTTCTTTGAGAACTTGCCTGGCTATTTATTCTACTGCCGCAGAGTAGATTTTGAAATTCGGGAGGCTAGTTTGGTCTGAAAAGAACTGTCCTGCTTATTAAGTACTACCTAGGGAGCTAGGAATTGTTTTGACTAGACTGCTCTAGGCAACGTCAGTCTCCTATCGATGACTACAAATAACTCACTCTGCAGCAGCGAAGTTAATAATGAGAAGTCCCTCCGATGCACTAAGCAAAAGTAGTAGTCCCAGCTGATTTCCTACCTCCCCGGGTAGTACTTCATAAGCAGAACAGTTCTTTTTCAAAACTAAGTAGTCTCCTGAACTCTACTCCGCGGCAGTTGAACAAACAGCAAGAAAGTTCTCAAAAACAAATCTTCACCGCAAAGAAGCTATACACATGGTGTTACTGCAAACTGAATATGTTTTGATACCTCACCATGCCTCAAAATCCATATAGGAAGTTATTCTTTGTGTAGAGCTAACAGAAAATCCCTCTCCCTGTAACCAATTCTGAGAAACCATATGAGCATTTCACAAGTGATGTTTGAATGGTGTGGATACTAGAAACTGACTATTACTAGTAAGCTTGTAGGTACATCCATTTGTAAATCTCTTGGGAGGAGTGTTAGCTTTGAAAAGAACGATGTGGTCTCCACAATTCAAACAGTATATTGCTCATCTCTAGCTGTTGATGCTGGGGCTTAAGCAGGGCTGGAGGGATGGACATTTAGGTGGGAAGGTTGTCTTGATTGGCAATGCTAGTTTTTGTATTAGTTGTCGGTATAGGGCACAATATTAACTGGGACTGGGCAAGTCTACAAATTTTGTTCTAAACAAGCATTTTAACGAATTTGGCACAGCTGACTGCTGGCAAAAGCCAGGCAGATCAAATTGAGAATAATTTGCATAATTGTTAGGGCAGCATTCAACGACAGAGTGAGTATGGTGTACCTAAATGTATGTGATGTTTACAAAAACTGTAGCTGTAAACGTCCTGTTGCCTGTTGAAAATGACTGTTTGTTTACAGTTGATCGTGTCCGGCTGGCATCAAGTCAGTCCGGACATGATCTCCTCTAGGAAATCAGGTCCCAGGTACAGGGGTCCAAGCTCAGAAGATTGGTTCGGTCGAACCATAATCACATGTTGCACTACAGTGCTGTCCTGTCCAGTCAACGATACTTTCTACATTATACTTCATCAATGGTAAAGTATTTAACCAATCAAATGCACTTATTTGTAAAGAGTATAGCTATTCATAATGAATATATTCAATACCATTCTTCAAGGTATAAAGGGTTTGTGAGTCGATGTCCTGTGTGTTCACAATCCCAAGAAGTCCTGACTCTGTTAAACTAACTGTTATGCAATGGGAACATTTCATGATATATGGCCCAGAGCAGACGAGGGAGCAGAATTGTACATGAAGATTGTAGATGCCTACCCATTCTTGAGAGTAGTTTGTAATGACTCCATGGAGAGAAGAAATTGATGTGAATCTAACAAAATGATTCTCATTCAGTCCCCATCAGTACCCAATAATTGATGTGTACATTGCTGAATTATCTTTCACATGTTCATAAATGCATGTAAAGCTTTCGCTCTAATAACATGACTATGTGCCTACCCGTTATAAAATCATGGAGGTGCATCAATTGATATACACTACAATAACCCTGGTGTCATATATTGATTATATTTGTACAGTATGTATGTGACAACACAGATGATGTGTTCAACTTTGAATTGGGTTCCTTCCTCCCATGATTTATTTCAATAGCAATAGGTGGGCCCTTGTCACTAGAAACCCCTGTAAAATAAAGTGCCTGCATAGTGTCAAAGGCACACCCATCTAGGTTTTTATAAATCAATTCAAACTTTTGGTGTTCCATGTGCAAATTGTAATAATGTAGGATGACATTACATATGAGAATTACAGGTCTCTGCACACTGCACAGGAAGGATTTATTGTAAATATTTCATTTACCATGTCACAGACGTACTTTGATTGGTTAAAAACTTTGCCATTGACAAAGTAAACTGCAGAAGAAAAAAATCACATCCGGTTGGATGGAAATCAACCCAGACTGGATCCCCTGGGACACCAGCGTTTGAAAAGGGTTTAAAAATCTATGGACATGTATAGTTTCAAGATTTGTAACTGCTGATCATAAATATTACAATCGATCATCGCCATTGCATTATGACAAATTTCTCTATAGCTTACTGCACACACAGTTTCTTGAACGATTTGGTTTTGATTTTGCTGAGTTATGTTTAATACAAGTCTGGCAAAAATGTGGTGGGAAAATATGGATGACAGGCTGCATATCCGGTAGCTTGGGAAGGAACACATACTAACCTGAATAAGGAACTGTTGATCAGCATGTTCCATCTTGAAGTCCATGGCATCTAGGTAGACACAATCAATTCCTACTGTACGGTACAGATCATTGTCCTGTACACAAACCAAATCACAAAGTAACTGATTAGGGAATGTCTAATGCAGCCATGCAGGCATGCAGGCATGCAGGCCCATGGCAAAAAGCAAGAAAAGTTGATTGAGAACAACAGATAACCTAGATGTACATATGGTACAGACTTTAACAGACTTTTCAGGCTATTAATAACAATTTTGCTGCTTTTTCTCAGGGTCAACAAATCTGAAATCAGATTGAAGTAGGAAGAATATCATGCCTGCTATAATAATTATGATGTTGCCCACACGTGGGACATCCTACGTCGACTCCAATCTT
>JAJGQC010000202.1:0-25000 GCA_021014325.1 Plazaster borealis
GGGCACTTTGGGTACAGGCTAGTACAAGGGCACTTTGGGTATGTGCTAGTACAAGGGCACTTTGGGTATGGGGTGGTACAAGGGCACTTTGGGTATGGACTAGTACAAGGACACTTTGGGTATTGGGTGGTACAAGGGCACTTTGGGTACAGGCTAGTACAAGGGCACTTTGGATATGGGCTAGTACACGGGCACTTTGGGTACAGGCTAGTACAAGGGCACTTTGGGTATTGGCTAGTACAAGGGCACTTTGGATATTGGGTGGTACAAGGGCACTTTGGGTATGGGGTGGTACAAGGGCACTTTGGGTATGGACTAGTACAAGGACACTTTGGGTATTGGGTGGTACAAGGGCACTTTGGGTACAGGCTAGTACAAGGGCACTTTGGGTATGGGCTAGTACAAGGGCACTTTGGGTATTGGTGGTACAAGGGCACTTTGGGTACAGGCTAGTACAAGGGCACTTTGGGTATGGGCTAGTACAAGGGCACTTTGGGTATGGGGTGGTACAAGGGCACTTTGGGTATGGACTAGTACAAGGACACTTTGGGTATTGGGTGGTACAAGGGCACTTTGGGTACAGGCTAGTACAAGGGCACTTTGGGTATGGGGTGGTACAAGGGCACTTTGGGTATGGACTAGTACAAGGACACTTTGGGTATTGGGTGGTACAAGGGCACTTTGGGTACAGGCTAGTACAAGGGCACTTTGGGTATGGGCTAGTACAAGGGCACTTTGGGTATGGGGTGGTACAAGGGCACTTTGGGTATGGACTAGTACAGGGACACTTTGGGTATTGGGTGGTACAAGGGCACTTTGGGTACAGGCTAGTACAAGGGCACTTTGGGTATGGGGTGGTACAAGGGCACTTTGGGTATTGGGTGGTACAAGGGCACTTTATGGGCTAGTACAAGGACACTTTGGGTATTGGGTGGTACAAGGGCACTTTGGGTACAGGCTAGTACAAGGGCACTTTGGGTATGGGGTGGTACAAGGGCACTTTGGGTATTGGGTGGTACAAGGGCACTTTGGGTACAGGCTAGTACAAGGGCACTTTGGGTATGGGCTAGTACAAGGACACTTTGGGTATTGGGTGGTACAAGGGCACTTTGGGTACAGGCTAGTACAAGGGCACTTTGGGTAGGGGGTGGTGCAAGGGCACTTTGGGTATGGGGTGGTACAAGGGCACTTTGGGTATGGGCTAGTACAAGGGCACTTTGGGTATTGGGTGGTACAAAGGCTGTGGCAGACTGAAGGGAATAAGAGGCTAGGTTAAAGTATAGTTAAAGGAACCAAAACCACTATTGTAACAAATATTTGTTTTTTGAAAAAGCTTGAAGGATAAAACTTGAGAACAACACCTTATCATTTTCACTGAATGAATTTGATAGGTGTTGAACCAAATGAAGGAAATATGAATGAATGCCAAAGGTTCCTATTCAAACAAAATAATAAAGAGACTTGTGTGAAAAATAACACTGAGATGTTGTAACATGCTGAAATAACGAATTGGAAAACCAACTTGCATAAATAAAAGCTTATTTATATTGTTTGAAATTGACAGATTGTGAAGGTGCAAAAATTGTATAAAATGTGCAGATTTTCAGAAATTATTTTCCATGCATTCAACTAACTGGACAAAAATAACATCTCATAATATTATTTGAATTATATCAAAATTTGTCTGTATTAATAATGTTTTTCATTTGACTCATGAGTTTTTAAAATCATCTTTTTTACTCCCCTCATGAACGGTCTAACCCTTTGATCACCATTAATGATCCTTATTTCCCCTTTTTGACAAGTGCATTCTGTCTACTGTGCCTTTATAAAAGTCTATTTCATTTAATGTTTTGTATCATTTAAAGTAATTTTGTAATTTTCCAATTACTGTTTTGATTGAACCAATGTAAATTTAGAAGCAATTCAATCTCCTGATTGTGATGTTTGTTTTGTATTTTGAAAAAAAAAAAAATTATCTATCTTCTTAGAATATCCAAGTTAAAACTGTTGTCTGCTAATACTAATTTTAAGTGTGGCTTCAGAATGTGTCTGATCATATTCAACCTAAACAATGTGTGTACTGTGTGAAATAAATAACTTGACGGAAGGTGGAACTGACAAAAAGAAAAAGCAACACAAAAGCAGAAATTAGTTTTACCTTTAGAAGTGACTGGACACCAAAAAGAAATTACATAAAAAGGAAAAGAGATTGCAAATTAGAAAATGAAGAAACACCACCAATGAAAAGCTGTCTCTTAATTATAAAGTATGTTTAAACCACACAAAGTACATAGGGTCACAAGCTAGATATTTTTTGCTAGAAGTGTTTCTTTTGAGTGTTACTAATACAGGGCCTGATCACTGTACACAATAATCCGTGCATGAAGAATGCCTATATTTTGGGGGAGAAAGAACAACAAAATGGCATATTAAAGTGACAATGATGGAATTATGAGTGACGGTAAATTTTCATTGAAGTTCACACTGTTTCAATTCACAGTAACACCATGTGATAACATATATATTTCCTTTCACTGAATAGGGTTTTGTTTATATAAGCAGGACAAGTTGTTTGGAACTAAATTCTACTCAGCAAAAGTAGACAATACTACGTAGTGTTCCAGCAAACTGAAACCATTTATATAATTCACCATGTTATACTTAAAATTGTATAATGAAACAATCTGATTTTTAGTTTAGTCTTAAACAAAAATGTTATAGCTTAAAAAAAAAAAAATTGCTGTTATTTTAAATTCAAATTTCATTTCACCAAGATTTATCTAAATTCTGTCATTGTTAGATGATAATAAATTAGTTACTGTTACATAACAAATCGGAAATGTCATCTCAGGACATTTTTCATGATATTGAGATTATGAAAGATACACAAGATTTACGAAAATGTGTTGTTTCAAAAGGTCTCATCTCTCATTTGACGTTGTTTAATTGCTCAAACACAACACTTTATGCCCTTGATTTTCTTTTTAATTAGACAAATTTCATTCATTTACTGAAAACAAAGGATGGAAGTAGTATGCCAATTGCTGGTTTACTCCAACAACTAAACAACCTGTTTACCTGAAGCTCCACCATGTTGGCAATCCTCATCATCAACAGTACCACATCCAGACTGTGTTACAAAGATGTTTTCTGCATCAGTACCAAAGTCTATCTCTCCATCAGTAGTGGCTGTAGACATTACCATCTAAAGGGTTCACAGAAATTACCGATTTGAAAATAGATTTATTGTGTATATTATCTTAAGTTAGTTTTTAATGAGCTCCATAATGTATGACAAATTGTCAATGAATCAGTTTATTGACAGTACACAAAGTGAGGAAACTTTCAAAGTATTTCTGGGTAATTTTCCTACACCTAAAGCGCTGTTGCTGAAAGTCAAGTGCATTGGACTCAGATATCGTCACCGTTTTCATGAAGAGGCAATTTCTGAAAAAATCATGCATTTTGGCAAATCAATGTTTTTACATATTTTGAATGTTACTAATGACATCAACATTTTCCCCAAGTTTCAAGTGATAAAACGTTATACTTTTCTAATTAGACTAATTAGCACAAGGAACATTTTCCCAAACCATCGGTTTTGCGTTTTCACGAACAGCCACATTTAGATTTGCCAATTGTTACATTGAAGTACATAGCGCTGGCACGGTGCCAACAAAGGCTACTCTGCATTTTCAGTTTTCACAAGGGACAATTTGAATGACCTATATAAATTTTAGTTTTCACGAACAGACACTGGTCGTTTACGCATTGGTTTGTACACGACACGCTGCACACAGACCTCGTTTTGAAGTTTTCACGAAGGGAAACTTGTGTTTAATAAATAGTTAATTACTCAATAATTAAACTAACTATAATTGAAATAGCAACAGATTTGCATGATTTAAGATCTCCACTTTTATGAATCAGCGTGGCTGATCTTGCAGATACAAGTATCCCTGAATCAGTGGTTGATCTTGCAGATACAAGTATCCCTGAATCAAGTGGCTGTTTTTGCAGATACAAGTATCCCTGAATCAGTGTGGCTGATTTTGCAGATACAAGTATCCCTGAATCAGCGTGGCTGATCTTGCAGATACAAGTATCCCTGAATCAGTGGTTGATCTTGCAGATACAAGTATCCCTGAATCAAGTGGCTGTTTTGCAGATACAAGTATCCCTGAATCAGTGTGGCTGATTTTGCCGATACAAGTATCCCTGAATCAGTGTGGCTGATCTTGCAGATACAAGTATCCCTGAATCAGTGGCTGATCTTGCAGATACAAGTATCCCTGAATCAGTGTGGCTGATTTTGCAGATACCAGTATCCCTGAATCAGCGTGGCTGATCTTGCAGATACAAGTATCCCTGAATCAGTGGTTGATCTTGCAGATACAAGTATCCCTGAATCAGCGTGGCTGATCTTGCAGATACAAGTATCCCTGAATCAGTGGTTGATCTTGCAGATACAAGTATCCCTGAATCAAGTGGCTGTTTTTGCAGATACAAGTATCCCTGAATCAGTGTGGCTGATTTTGCAGATACAAGTATCCCTGAATCAGCGTGGCTGATCTTGCAGATACAAGTATCCCTGAATCAGTGGTTGATCTTGCAGATACAAGTATCCCTGAATCAAGTGGCTGTTTTGCAGATACAAGTATCCCTGAATCAGTGTGGCTGATTTTGCCGATACAAGTATCCCTGAATCAGTGTGGCTGATCTTGCAGATACAAGTATCCCTGAATCAGTGGCTGATCTTGCAGATACAAGTATCCCTGAATCAGTGTGGCTGATCTTGCAGATACAAGTATCCCTGAATCATTGTGGCTGATCTTGCAGCCCTGAATCAGTGGCTGATCTTTTATTATGGCTGAATAATCTGAACAGTAGTTTAGTACATCTTCCAAAAGAAAACATTAAACCAAATTTACTACTTCTATTGAGACTCGGCCCATTCCTCCGATAAAATTCAAAGCCACTGCCTTTTTTGAGTATATCTAATCCCATCCCCAGCAAAAAACCCAAAATCATTAAAACAAAAACCATACCTTTGTTGGTCCTGTCATTGTTTTATTGCCACCAACATGTGGTGAGGGTTCTGGTTCAGGAATGTCAGGTTTTTCTGGTTTCTGTGTCACATTGGCAGTTGTGAGTGCCATGGTAGGGTATGGCTCCGTCACAAAGTCCCAAATGGTATTAGAAGACACGAGTGAAACATCACCCTCAAAGTGGATTCTTGGATCGCCAGATGCTGCCATGTCCATGATTCTTAGGTCATTGTAGGCCAAGCCAGAGATAATGCCAGCGAAAGGCTGGGTGATGACTCGACGCATCCGTCTGCTTGGAATGGGACTCCATCCTCCGATGTTGACCACTGACTGGTCATCAAAGAAACGTGCTTGTTTCCCTTGCATTGTTTGAAACAAGAATATGTATTTATAAAGTGAAAAAATGATTGGAGCTTCTTTGCCTTATTCTAAGGCTGGCACATTTGCAGTAAACAAAATATTGTTGTTAATATCTTTCATCCACCAGGCACATATACACAGATATAAATTACACGGAATAAATAGAATAATTTTTTTTGGTATAAATGTAGTAAAAACAATAACAGACAGTAAATAAAGGATTTAAAAAAATAACAACAAGTCGCCAGTGAGTGGCAAGATGGAACCTCTACAGGGCCATCCTACCACAGTTAAAGGGGAAGGGGAAAGGGGAAGAAGAAAGAGGGAGGGGAGCAAAAAGAAAAACAGAAAAAAAAGGACCCTCAATACCGGCAGCTAGCACAACGGCAGTTAGAAACCCAAGAGCAGACGTGTCAGATTGGAAAGTAGAAATAAATTTTGAACTATAAAATTCGAGCACATGAGTTTTGAATGAGAAAAATGATGTGTCAGATCTGGTCGCCAATGGGAGTTGATTCCAAGTAGAAATAATGTGCTGAAAGGAAAAAGCTTTTTGTGATTCGGTCTTGCAATGGGGAATGGATAACATAAAAGGATCTAAGGATAATCTTGTGGTAGGACGGCCTGGCTAGTAAACCCACATTCCATTAAATTGGACATTGTCAAAAGGTTCGATATTATAATGACCGATTCTACATTAAAAAAACAACCCACAACCAAAAAACAAGATCATGAAGTTTCAAAGCTTGAAGAGCTTTACTTTTTTAATTACAATAATTATGCATTGCAACCTTTGCACGAAAGTCCTAATTTTCGTTTTCATGAACTGACAAAAGGTTCCATTTACCACTGTAATGCATGGAGCGCAGCAAGCTCAAATGTGGGGTAAAATTATATTACTAATAATTAATTTCACTCACTTCTTCCAAAACTGGGAAACAGCTCTACTTTTGGAAATGAGTCCACCTGAAGAGTAGAGTTTGCTCCACGCCTGGTGAACTGCACAATGTGATATCTGCCATCATTTACTCCATATGCTTTCTCTCCAATTACATGATCATTTCCTCCAAAGTTGTAGGTGACAAATAGATGACCTTCAATCTGTAGTTTGGTGCAATAAAAAAATAAAAAAAGTTAACATTTAATATTTTGGGATTTACATTCAACTAGGGGGACAAATCGAACCACGAACCACGAACCACAAACCGACCTAACTCGTACACAGTATAAAAAAACGTGTTTGGAGAAAATCACGAATGAAGTTGCACTATTTTTTCAAACTGCTGTTTTGGGGTCTGCTAACCATTTGTATATAATTTTTTAAGACAAAAATAAAGCCGACTACTTTATTAATACAGAACCGTCAATTTCATTTAATCCCTGCAACTATTTTAATTAGTAAATAATACCTAAATAGATAGGTCACTTTGTGAAAATGAAAATCTGAGTTTTGCCCGCAGAGCGCCGTGTACAAACCAATGCATGATAGAGACCTATCTAGTTGTGAAAATACTACGCTTTGAGTCAGGTCACTTTGTTTACACACGCGCCCGAACTGCGTGGCGTATCTAGGTCACGGCAAATCTAGTGATATGTCGTTTTTAGTAATTAGTGTAATTACAAAACTACTACATATTTAGTTCTGAAACTTGCTGAAAATGTTAACAGTAATGAGTATATTAATAATTTGTAAAATTTATTTTTTGCAAAAGTGTGTGATTTTTGTCAGTTAGGTCGGTTCGTGGTACGAGCGACGAAATGGAGGGGTGTTAGGTGCCCAACAGTATGGTATCATGCCTTTATGCAGGGCACATAGAACAATATCATCCCAGCAGAAAAATGTAAGCAATAAACTTATGTCATACTTTTTAAGCAATGAAAAATAAGTATTGCTTATATCAGTTGTAATAAGTAATGCTTATCAACTTGTATGCTGAATTAAAGTTTTATAAATTGACTAATGAATGCATGGGAAACAATCAAACTTTCCAATTGATTATTACAAGACACAACTTTGCACAACAATTGCTTAAAACACTTAGCTACATGTAGTACACTTGCTTAATGCACTTTTTTCCAGGCAGCAAACAGAGAAGATCACAGAGCCAAAACACCCCAAACATTAAATAAAAGTTCATAAGAAACAGCAACCAGCTAAGTTATTCTTCTTTAAGTTTACAATAAGACTATAATTTCTGTTCATCCTCTTACCAATTTCATCTCAATGTAATCATGTGATGTTGCACTGCCGACGTGACTGATGACAGCATTCTCAGCTTCAGAAACGAAACCAAAACTCAGGCTGTCTCGATCAGATCTTAACCATTGATCCTTGGGTAGTTGGAGAGAGATGAGCCCACCAGTCTCACCAAACTGGTAGCCTACACTCACTGTCATCAGGTCAAAGTACAAAATATACATGTAGGTTTCAAAATACATTTCATCAGTTCTAAGGTGCTCAATTGAACAAAACAAATAGTAATTGCAGACTGCTTACCAACCAAAGCTGTGGTATAAATGGTGAAAGTGACAATTGCCGTACAGCTCAACACTAGAAGAGCCTTTCTCAAAAGTCCCCCTTACAACTTTTGTGAATTTTATAAAGTTCATTGTTGCGATTTTAGGACTCGTTATAGAAATGATTAGAAAAGTATTGGTTAATTAGTATTGTCAAAGAGTTCTTTTGGGAGACACTAAAACATGTGGCGTGTCGTGTCCGAGTGGTTAAGAGCACCGGACTCAAGCTCTGGTGTTTCTGATCAGCAGAGTGTGGGTTCGAGTCCCAGTCATGACACTTGTATCCTTGAGCAAGATACTTTACCATAATGGCTTTGTCCTTCGGATGGGACATTAAGCCGTAGCGAGTAGGGGTTTAACCCCGGTGTTTCTGGTTCACATTGCAAGCACCCTTGTTTACAGGTTTCCTCAGGCTTGCGAGTCACAGTGATTAAGTTCACTTGTGAGGCATCCTTGGTTTCATTACCAGAAATATATATAATAATAGTAATGTGTGAAAAAGACTCTGGTAGGATCAAACTATGACACCATTACCACTTGCTGCATCCCTCAAAACAACTGAACTAACCTTTTTATTCTGTGACTTACCATTACTACAGTACTGCCCAGTGAAGCTTGTCATACTGCAGTCACATGTGTATGTATCAAACCCAGGTATACAGATGCCTCCAAAGTTACACAAGTTATCAATACATAACTCTCGCTTGTCTGTCAAAATGGGGCACAAAAGTTTGACTTCTCTGGCATTTTCATGAACATTTCACATTTAAAGTATCACTATTATTTATTTCTGGTTTACGCTCAAGCCATGGTATAAATCAGATTACTTCATTTTCATACAAACAAAAATAAATTTACATAAAACACATTGCTATCAATGCATAATTCTTGCCCCTTTGATAAACATATGAAACATATTTGGAAGTTTCATTCATTAGGCATTAACGGTTTAAACATATGAAAAGGGGGTGAAGTGATTTTTAATCTGAGAACAAAAGGTGATCCTTATATTCTTCAAACAAGTCATGAAACTTGCTAATGATATTCGGGAAGCAGAGTAACACCTGATAATATTTGTAAATAACTGCAGAAGTTCAGAAATATACCCTCTTTTTCTACATAGCAAATATAATTGATAATATTGTATAAATCAAAATTCACAAATCATAGTTCATAATTCAATGCAACATTTACTTTTGCTGCACACATCCCACTTTTTTCACAAAGTGACAAAGTGCAATGTGCCCACAACCAAAATGAAAAAACAGCGCTTACAGGTGAACTCTTTTTCGAACTGCTATTTCGGAGACTGATATTTTTTCTTTAAAATTTGATTAGTCACATTGTTTAAAGTGTATTTCATATCGTTTTTACCTTCACATCCCCTTGTCAGTTCTTCCTTTAATTCCATACTAACAGCCATTTCCAAAAGATCCTCATGGCGCCCATTGATCTCAAGAGAAGCGAGACATCCTTGATATCCTTGACTAGACCGAATCTTCTCAGGGAGGAACTCAAAAGTTTCCTTGCCTCCAATAAACAAATTCTCTGAGAAGTCAAAATGGTTTGCTTCCTCAGTAGCCCGGGATCTAACTGACCGGGCATCGACTTTCAGAACCTGCCGATCCCGACTATCATGGGATATTCCGACTTCATGCCATCGATTATCATTAAGGCGCTCACGGCTATTTCCGCGAAGCATCTTGGCACCTCCACCAAGGTTGAAGGCATAGTAGATGAATCCGTCCACCAGCTCTATTGCCATGAAGTCAAGCTCTCCTTCAGTGAAGAATATTAGTCCATTAGGTTCGGTTGTTTTGAACTGAAAGAAGAGGGAGAGACTTGGGTAGGTCTTTATCTGAGGCAATTGAATGTGAACCTCCTGGGTGTGGAAGGTGAAGGGGTCATGAATTGGGCGTCTGCTCATCTGCTCACCAAAGGTGGCTGAATTATCAATAAAGTCAGGGGATTCTTCACGGGCTAGGTCAAAATAGTGGTGGTTGTTGTAAATCAATTGCTCCATGTGGCCTTGGAAGTTGGGTGGTGGGGCTTTTGTGCCTACAAGATGTCGCCGGCTCATCAGGCTTCCTATGTCGATATACCGGAAGTCTAACGTACCACTTTCAAAGTCAGCTCCAGCTGAATGCAAAGAAAGAGGAAAAAACCACAAAGGAGCATTAATGATGAACAGAGACAACGTTTTGCCAAAAACTTGTCCATTACACCTACAAAGTTTTTCTTGACCTCTATCAATTTAAAAATCATTCTTATATCTTTAGATTAGATTTTAGTGAAAACTTTGCATTGGATTGGAAGGTCAAAGTCACAAACTTCAATATACCTGAAGCATTTTAGCCCTAAACTGAGGCTGTCCATAATCCTACAATATTTTGTTTTTGAAAGCTGCTTTCGTTTCAAGAAATGAAGATGGATCATGGCATTTAACAAGACACAAATGCATGTTCTTTTTTATGCATGTAAACATTTAAAACAAAGATACTGTTGGTGTGAAAATATAACTTTGCTGTATCACTCAGAAAAGTTTTCCCTCCTGGAATATTCTGTAGAAGTTACAGATAATTCCTGATAGATGCCATCTTTATGGAAATTATTTCATTTCATTTCATTGACCTAAATTATCCATGAAATTCCAACTTGAGTATCTTATGTATTTAAACTTTAAAATCAATCTATATTCTAAAAAATCTATTACAACCCAACTGAGATCATGCCGAAAGCAAGTTTGGAACTTTGGCAAAGCATAGCATAACCATATCACCAGAGAAACTAAATTCCTAAACAGCCTTACTACCAAACACCTATCCAATCATTGTAGTACCTATAGTTATCCAATGTTTTGATACAAACCCACATTGCAGAATCAGAAAAAGCTGATAATTGTAGTACCTATCCAATGTTTTTATACAAACCCATTACAGAATCAGAAAAAGCTGATAATTGTAGTACCTATCTAATGTCTTCATACAAACCCACATTGCAGAATCAGAAAAAAGCTGATCATTGTAGTACTATCCAATGTTTTGATACAAACCCGCGTTACAGAATCAGAAAAAGCTGATCATTTTAGTACCTATCTAATGTCTTGATACAAACCCGCATTACAGAATCAGAAAAAGCTGATAATTGTAGTACATGTACATATCCAATGTTTTGATACAAACCCACATTACAGAATAAAAAAAAGCTAATCATTGTAGTACATATCCAATGTTTTAATACAAACCCATTACAGAATCAGAAAACAGCTAATCGTTGTAGTACCTATCCAATGTTTTGATACAAGCCCACAAACTGATCATTGTAGTACCTGTCCAATGTTTTGATACAAACCCACATTACAGAATCAGAAAAAGCTAATCATTGTAGTACATATCCAATGTTTTAATACAAACCCATTACAGAATCAGAAAACAGCTAATCGTTGTAGTACCTATCCAATGTTTTGATACAAGCCCACAAACTGATCATTGTAGTACCTGTCCAATGTTTTGATACAAACCCACATTACAAAATCAGAAAAAGATAAATGTGTAGTACCTATCCAATGTTTTGATACAAACCCACATAACAGAATCGGAAAAAGCTGATAATTGTAGTACATATCCAATGTTTTGATACAAACCCACATTGCAGAATCAGAAAAAGCTGATCAGATCATTGTAGTACTATCCAATGTTTTGATACAAACCCACATTACAGAATCAGAAAAAGCTGATAATTTTAGTACATATCCAATGTTTTGATACAAACCCACATTACAGAATCAGAAAAAGCTGATCATTGTAGTACTATCCAAAGTTTTAATACAAACCCATTACAGAATCAGAAAAAGCTGATCATTGTAGTACCTATCCAATGTCTTCATACAAACCCACATTGCAGAATCAGAAAAAGCTGATCATTGTAGTACTATCCAATGTTTTGATACAAACCCACATAACAGAATCGGAAAAAGCTGATAATTGTGGTACCTGTCCAATGTTTTGACAAACCCACATTACGAATCGGAAAAAGCTGATCATTGTAGTACCTATCCAATGTTTTGATACAAACCCACATTACAGAATCAGAAAAAGCTGATAATTGTAGTACCTGTCCAATGTTTTGACAAACCCACATTACAGAATCAGAAAAAGCTGATCAATGTATAGTTCCTATCCAATGTTTTATTACAAACCCACATTACGAATCGGAAAAAGCTGATCATTGTAGTACATATTCAATGTTTTGATACAAACCCACATTACAGAATCAGGAAAAAGCTAAACGTTGTATAGTACCTATCCAATGTTGTAATACAAACCCACATTTTGAATCGGAAAAAGCTGATCATTGTAGTACATATTCAATGTTTTGATACAAACCCATATAACAGAATAAGAAAAAGCTGACTGTTGTATAGTTCCTATCCAATGTTTTAACTGTAGTAACTATCCAATGTTTTAATACAAACCCACATAACAGAATCAGAAAAAGCTGATAATTGTAGTACATATCCAATGTTTTGATACAAACCCACATTGCAGAATCAGAAAAAGCTGATCAGATCATTGTAGTACTATCCAATGTTTTGATACAAACCCACATTACAGAATCAGAAAAAGCTGATAATTTTAGTACATATCCAATGTTTTGATACAAACCCACATTACAGAATCAGAAAAAGCTGATCAGATCATTGTAGTACTATCCAATGTTTTGATACAAACCCACATTACAGAATCAGAAAAAGCTGATAATTGTAGTACATATCCAATGTTTTGATACAAACCCACATTACAGAATCATAAAAAGCTAATCATTGTAGTACCTATCCAATTTTTTGATACAAACCCACATAACAGAATCGGAAAAAAGCCGATCATTGTAGTACATATCCAATGTTTTGATACAAACCCACATTACAGAATCAGAAAAAAGCTAAACATTGTAGTACCTATCCAATGTTTTGATACAAACCCATTACAGAATCAGAAAAAGCTGACTGTTGTATAGTTCCTATCCAATGTTTTAACTGTAGTAACTATCCAATGTTTTAATACAAACCCACATAACAGAATCAGAAAAAGCTGATCAGATCATTGTAGTACTATCCAATGTTTTGATACAAACCCACATTACAGAATCAGAAAAAGCTGATAATTGTAGTACATATCCAATGTTTTGATACAAACCCATTACAGAATCAGAAAAAGCTAATCATTGTAGTACCTATCCAATGTTTTGATACAAACCCACATTACAGAATCAGAAAAAGCTAATCAGATCATTTTAGTACATATCCAATGTTTTGATACAAACCCACATTACAGAATCAGAAAAAGCTGATAATTGTAGTACATATCCAATGTTTTGATACAAACCCACATAACAGAATCAGAAAAAGCTGATAATTGTAGTACATATCCAATGTTTTGATACAAACCCACATTACAGAATCAGAAAAAGCTGATAATTGTAGTACATATCCAATGTTTTGATACAAACCCACATAACAGAATCAGAAAAAGCTGATCATTGTAGTACTATCCAATGTTTTAATACAAACCCATTACAGAATCAGAAAAAGCTGATCATTGTAGTACCTATCCAATGTCTTCATACAAACCCACATTGCAGAATCAGAAAAAGCTGATCATTGTAGTACTATCCAATGTTTTGATACAAACCCACATAACAGAATCGGAAAAAGCTGATAATTGTGGTACCTGTCCAATGTTTTGACAAACCCACATTACCAATCGGAAAAAGCTGATCATTGTAGTACATATCCAATGTTTTGATACAAACCCACATAACAGAATCAGAAAAAGCTGATCATTGTAGTACTATCCAATGTTTTAATACAAACCCATTACAGAATCAGAAAAAGCTGATCATTGTAGTACCTATCCAATGTCTTCATACAAACCCACATTGCAGAATCAGAAAAAGCTGATCATTGTAGTACTATCCAATGTTTTGATACAAACCCACATAACAGAATCGGAAAAAGCTGATAATTGTGGTACCTGTCCAATGTTTTGACAAACCCACATTACGAATCGGAAAAAGCTGATAATTGTAGTACCTGTCCAATGTTTTGACAAACCCACATTACAGAATCAGAAAAAGCTGATCAATGTATAGTTCCTATCCAATGTTTTATTACAAACCCACATTACGAATCGGAAAAAGCTGATCATTGTAGTACATATTCAATGTTTTGATACAAACCCACATTACAGAATCAGGAAAAAGCTAAACATTGTAGTACCTATCCAATGTTGTAATACAAACCCACATTTTGAATCGGAAAAAGCTGATCATTGTAGTACATATTCAGTGTTTTCATACAAACCCATATAACAGAATCAGAAAAAGCTGATAATTGTAGTACCTATCCAATGTTTTGACAAACCCACATTACAGAATAAGAAAAAGCTGACTGTTGTATAGTTCCTATATCCAATGTTTTAACTGTAGTAACTATCCAATGTTTTAATACAAACCCACAAGCTGATAATTGTAGTACCTGTCCAATGTTTTGACAAACCCACATTGCAGAATCAGAAAAAGCTGGTAATTGTACCTATCCAATGTCTTGATACAAACCCACAAACTGATCATTGTAGTACGTAGGCCCCCCTATCCAATGCTTTGATATAAACCCACATTACAGAATCAGAAAAAGCTGATCATTATAGCACCTATCCAACGTTTTGATACAAGCCCACATTACAGAATCGGAAAAAGCTGATAATTGTAATACCTATCCAATGTTTTGATACAAACCCACATTATCGAATCAGAAAAAGCTTAACCTTGTAGCACCTATCCAATGTTTCGATACAAACCCACATTACAGAATCAGAAAAAGCTGATCATTGTAGCACCTGTCGAATGTTTTGATACAAACCCACATAACAGAATCGGAAAAAGCTGATAATTGTAGTACTATCCAATGTTTTGATACAAGCCCACAAACTGATCATTGTAGTACCTGTCCAATGTTTTGACAAACCCACATTACAGAATCAGAAAAAGCTGATCATTGTAGCACCTATCCAATGTTTCATACAAACCCACATTGCAGAATCAGGAAAAAGCTAATCGTTGTAGCACCTATCCAATGTTTTGATACAAACCCACATTACAGAATCAGAAAAAGCTGCTCATCTCTTCATGGCAAAGTTGCTTTCCGATCACTGGGAAAGCAGAACAGTGATTTGAAATAAAATCAATCACTGCTATGGACGATGATGGAAGACTCTCGCGTGAACAAAAGAGTAAGACAATCTTAAATACATGTTTATTAATACTTCTGAGAAACCTTTGTCATTTTCAGACTTTGCTAAAGACTTATATTAGAAATGATATGGAAAGCTTTAGTTTTCACATCAATTTTCTTGAGATAAAATTGAGAAAGTCTTTCCCTTGCATGATTTCTTGAATAGGTTTATTTCAGAGACAGGGTTGTCATTGTTTAGGCTAGCTATCGGTGATAAATAAGGAGTGTGGGACACACTTGGTTTAGATGTTGCTGAATTAATTTAGGTTCACTCAATGAAAAACTCTGAACCAATGAACACATGGAGGCAAATAATAGGAAGTTAATGTTTGTATATAGAAATGCTGATTTAAAAAAAAGCATTCTTCAAATTTTCAAAGCAAAAACAAACAATACTATGCAACTCTGGGTATGGTAGGTTTTTTATTGTTCTTGTTAAAATCTGAATAAATCAGAGCATTTTGCACTGACTGGTTTGGGGAAATTTTCAAAGTCAAAGTATACTATGAATTACCTAACAATTTGAAGTCAATATTCACTGATTCAGTTAAAATTTTGGTTAGGCCTATTGTAGGAAAAAATTATGGATCATTGAAAAATACAGCAATGAAAATTGCTTTAATCTTGTTTTTATGTTGTCTGTTTAACTTAATCATTCTGACTTTATCCCTTGCTTTTTTTCATGAATACCACTTCAGATCCGTCTTATCGATGACAACTCTGTTCTGTTATTACTTACCTCCAATGGACACATTATAAGCTGGGAATTGGCAAAAAATCCAGAAGCATTTTCCAGAGTTTGACAAGAGAAAAATGGCAGCGAGAGAAAGCAAAAGAGTGAGGCGGTTAGACAGTGTGCGGCAGATTGGTGCAACAACGTACAGTTAAAAACATGGTCAAACAGGACAACATACCTAAAATACACGAGTTAGTAAAGATAGAGAGAAGGGAGAAAATGACAGCCACATAATGGGAGATGAGATGTGGGTTATGAGGCTATGCAAGCACTGTCAAACTAAGTTCATTTTTCATATTGATGTCAATATGATGTCAATATGTGACAGTGTTCAGTTTTTCTTCCAAAATTTTAATATTTGTAAACTAAATGTATATTGATTGACAATGAAAAACCCCCAAATGCTTTTTAAGTTTTGTAAACGTAACACCAGTGCCAAATGTCCTAAGAAATGTTTCCAACTGGAATACCAAAATGTTCGAATGAAAATTACCCACTATTCAATTTCTTATTTCGAAATCACAATATAACCACCTTATTTCATGAAACATTCACAACTTGGTTATTAGCATAACTATGTACATTGAGAAATAGAAGATAGGGATTCTTTCAAAAATACGAAATACTTATTAAGTATTAAACAATGGCGACCTTACAAGTTTTTATAAGTATTCCTTGAACAGCCGTATATATCTATGCTAATATACTTCAACAGCAGTATATCTAGGCACATTGTTTGCTTGTATCGGGTGTTGTTACAGTTGTTTATTGCAGTACCTTACCAAATTCAGAGTTGCTAGAAAAGTTAAGCCCAGCGTTTCTCCAGTTCAACACTATCTAGTTTGGCTGTGAAACAGAATTCTTGTTTAGAAAAACTAACATGTAAATATAAAAACCTTAAATAATCACACATTAAAATAAAATTCCTCTGGTGTAGTCCCTTTAGTTTGTTTTTTCACCTAGAATGCATGTGTCAAATTCTGTCCACATTATTTGATTGAGCTTATAAAACCCACACATGGATGAGCATAAAGAACTCAATCCTTTTTGCCTGCCACACAGGGTTTGATGTGAGATTGAGGGCGACATTAATGGAGGCAACTAGTACAAAAATGGTGCAGTGCAGCTGCACTTTGGATGGTTACAGTGCATTATGCAGTAAATGTGACTTTCTTGTTATATATAGGTCAGGTGATCACAAAACTGTTTTCCCTGTTGATTTTGTTGTCAGTTGAAAAAGCCATGTTCATTTGATAATCAAAAATATGCAAACCACACAACAGAGAGGGTTGAAATAAAACTCTCTGCAAATTATGGCATCAAATTTTAAGGTCCAAAATCAAGTAATTAAAAGAAATAAAGATTTCATTTATTTAATATCACACCATAAAGGTAGCACTGACGTTCAACATTAAGCCTTACACATTTGTATTTTCTGCCAAAAAATAATTTGTTCCCAATCAGTGATTATCCTATAGCCCTGAACAGTTATGAACAGACAAACAAACAAACAATCAAACAGACAAACACAAGTGAAAGTGCCAACAGCTCACACCAGGAACAAGCAACTACACACAACTTTGTAGATGATGCCATGGGTATGCTAATGAGAGATATTCTGATTGGTTAAAATTAACATTGTAAATATGCATCCTCATCATTTACCTAAAAGTTATCAGAAGAGTAATTTTTTGATGAAATTTACCTTCGGCTTTGTCAGAGTTATCCACAGTTAGACGTAACGTTGTATCATGTCGTTCAAGATTAAATGAATGCCACTGATTGTCATCTAGATTGGTGCCAGCTGTAATAGTCGTCGCACCACCTGTCCCAAAATTGGCTGTCACCCTGACTTCTCCATGCGACAACTCTGCCAGTAGGATATCAACGATAGTGTCGGAGGTGGTTGCTATGATCATGCCATCTGGATGACTGGTGCGGAAACGCATGAATATGTTTTCCACCTTACTGCGGGTGATATCCTTAAGGGTTATGCGCATGGATTGGTTGCCATTAAAAGCAAGACGAGCAACCTCTGTAAGGATAAACACAGTGACAAAGTATTAATTGCAATATTCATGGATTGAACAGTCCAAGACATAAAAACGCAAAGCATCAAAATATTGACAGCAATATGAGTTCAAACCTATTATATCAAGTTAAGAATAAGTTTTTTTTATGAACTACTACTTGAGAAACAACACACTTGATTTTATCAGTCAGATTTTTGTTTCTGTGGTCAAACAAATCACTTACGAGTTTAAGTTGTTGTTATCAGATGATGTATTTTGATTTGAAACCCCCCCAACCAAACAAACAAACAAACAAACAAAAAACAAAAAAAGCGTTTAACATTGGGATTAGTTTAAAAAGAAGAAAATCACTGCAGTTTGAATTCATGCAAATTGATTTTGTTCCAAAATGCATTAGGGTGATAAAGTGAAGAAAATCAACCTTCCCAAATTAGATAAAAACTCATTGAATTAACAGTGAACATCATGACATTTTTGTGTTGTGCATATAGTGTAGTAATGCTGCCTCATGAAGATAGACATCACCGAAAAGTGCGTATACTGGTTTTAAAACATCTTCCAGTTATATAATTTATTTACCATTACAGATCGCATTATCCGGAATCAGAGCTACACAAAAACACACAAGTACAACATTGAATAAATCCATCTTCTGCTGATCTTGATGGTAAAGCTATAAATCCACTGCAAATGAGAGTCTTTTCCCAACATCACAACCCAGCACTGACTGATGACATAAACTTAGGGGGTTAGAGCCTACCCACATTGAATGTGCTTGAGCTCAGATGGATCGTATCTTTAGCTTTATAGCTCTTTCATGTTGTTTCCCAACTACTTCTCCTCTGTCCATTTTTTAGTATCTTACATTCCTCAGTTCAAGCTTGCATTCATGCACACACACATCCCCTTCCCAAGGGAAAGTCCACTGATTTTCTTGACATGGACAGACGTGCCCATTCCTAGAATTAATTTCTCTCATTCAGAGACTCTGACTTTCTTTCCACAGTTTACTTCCCCATTTCATCTTCTTCTTCTAATCTGCTAAAATAATCTTCAGACCTTTCGGTGGAAATTCAAATGAGGTGATGTATCTGGGTATAAAATGACTCGTAAAATAATCCATTTGCGCTCTAAAAATATCCATTTGGGTGAAAAAACCTTTCAGGAATTGTAATCAAACTGATTGCTAAACATGATTGTATCGTCCCAAATGAGTGTTCCGCAAGAAAGAAAAACCTTCGGACACCAAACAAATCTACAAATAAGATTTTCTCCAGTTGATTAAGGTATAATGAATTCCTAAACTAATATTCCCACAACTATTCTTGGATAGGATACCGTATTCCAAGCCAGCCTTACAGCTAAATGTTAGTGACCCAGTCAAAAAAATACTTGAGAAGGTTATGGTTTTTTAAATAATTTGTATTCAAAACATGTGGTGCTGGAGTCAACTTTATGATTTCAACAAGGTGGCCTAAAAATGTATTGATCTAAAACAATCCTGTTTTTGCTTTGGCCAGTTCATTTACACAGAATTGCTCAGAAGGGTGTTTTGTAACCATGTTAGGGGCGACTTGAAGATGTGTTAGAGGAGCTAATCTCTTGCTATGATTTAATTTAAACACATGGTGGCTAACGATACAAAATCCTCTTGGTTATCAAAATACTGCAGGGCATGAATTACAGTTTGGCAAGTAGAGAGGTTCAGAACAAAACGTGTTTTTTTCTTTTAATACAATGCACTAAAATATGTCAAGTTCAAAAGAAACTTTGCTTCAATTTAGTCTGAAATATTTGTTGTTGAAATTTATCAAGCCGTCATCACAATAGTATAAATGTGTTCCATTGTCAAAATGCCATGTGAGTTGCTATACACATTTATTTATGTAATTTTTTATTATTAAAACAAACTAACTTGAGCAAAGTTGTCAAGATAAACTACGAATGGAATTTATGTTTTTCATCAATACTAATTGAAAAGTGATGATGACCCCAAAATTTATATAACCCCCCCCCCAATCTTTTAAAAAATCCAGGTCGAGGCAATAACATGTACAAAACCTAAAGCTTAAATTAAGATAATTTGAAAAAAATAACAAAGGCTGCCAAGTTGGTACATGCAATGCAAAAGATAGTTCATGTTTCCAAACCCGTTGAAGTACATTGTTTTGTTTCCTTCACTTGTTAAAAAAATCTAGGAGAGGATTTGAGGTTCCCCCAAACTGTTCAAATACACAAGAGACTTGCACAGTCTATAAGTAGTCATGCAAATCCACGTCGACCTGAGTTTAAATACATTGACCTTTGACATGCAGGGACCTACCTGCCCCTCTATACACATATGCTGCAGGACGATACCAGTAGAGGGAGATTCACCACAGGACGAATAGGTGGACACATAAGAGTGATACATGGAGGAGTTAGTGAGTGAGCAGTTAATAAGGGGTTGAAATGGAGTAAAAGGTTAGTGGTTAAAGGTTAGGGCTGTGAAGCAGTTAAATGTAAAGCAAAATGGTTACGATTTGCTGATGAATTATTTACAGGTAAATGATAGTGTAAAGAAGAAAAGAAAATTGGGGAAATGGTAAGTGTGGATAGCCAATGAAACATGAAAGGTGAGCATGAAATGGTTTAACAGACATTAAAGGTTAAATGATAACAATGAACAAACAATTATGACAATTGGCTCAATAGGCATGACAGTATTGGTCAGAGTCATTGTCTGTCTAGTCTATATTTAGTGTAAAGTTCATTTCTCAAAGATTTTTGATAGGCTATACTTCTGAGAGTATGTATCTTTCCTTTTCACAGTTTGTTTTAAAACAAAAATAATAACAATCCAAATCTACTGATTTCTGTTAACATACGGTAATTAAGATTTGACTTGAAACAAACCAAAAACACCCTTTAATAAAACGGATTGGAAGGGAGTACACAGTAATCTCCCACACACCATCAATTGACTTGTCCAGAATCTTAAGTGGCAAAGTGAAACCTCTTTGAGATATTCACTTTTGTCCCTTCAAAGCATTCATCACTGTTAGCCTATATAGCATGCTGCTTAGTCCTACCAAGTCAGAATTCAGATTCTATTCGGAAGCATGGCTACGATGCAAATGGTCAATTAGGATGTCCATTCATGTCTAAATTGCAGCGGATAAAAAGTATTCGTCTTGAAGTGTGAGCATGAATGAAAGATCTTTATGTAAAAGAAAATGGTGGTAACACAGAAGGGATGGTATGCCATTAGTAATTAAGATCTTCAGATTCTATTAATTAACTTTTAGAGAAACATATCATAGAAAATAACCTGTAAAACTGATAAATTATAAGATACAAATGTTTCTGAGAAAAACAACATTCAACTATTTCATGTTTCAAATGTAATGGCCTCATGTTTGGACCCTAGTAGGTCTTTCTCAAAGGCTTTGAGAAAAACTCAAATATAGGATTTGAGGCATTGCATGGTGAGGTATCAATATATTTGGTTTGCGGTAACACCATGTGTGTATCTACTTGCCAGGTAGAGTTTGTTCTTAGAGAACTGTCTTGCTTAATTCTACTACCGCGGAGTAGATTGTTCGGGTGTTCGGGAGACTTCTCAGTTCTGAAAAGAACTGTCCTGTTTATTAACTATTACCTGGGCGGAAGGTATAGAAATAGGCTGGGACTACTACTTTAGCTTATAGGATCGTAATTAACTGTACTACCGCGGAGTCAGTTCTTGGATTGTTAATAAACAGGACAGTTCTTTTCAGAACTGAGAAGTCTCCCGAACAATCTACTCCGCGGTAGTAGAATTAAGCAAAAACTCAAATATTAAAAATATTGCAGGCAAATACCAATTTTTGCATTTATACCACAGGTCATTTTGGTTGGCAAGCAGTTTCAAACAGCATTTGTTTGATTTATGTTTCATTACTTGTTCATCATGTAGGCCTACGTGTTGTTTGCTGATTAAATTGTTGGCAACCTAATTATAAAAGAGCAGATTCAAACACAAATTGCTTATAAATGACACTAATGTTACTCCCTGAAAAGAAATGCTAATTTCAAACTTAATGAACAAACTAGACAGAGTAAAACCCATACACCCTGACTGTACAACAACACCAACAAACAAATTAATGATTTAAATTAATATTATTTTGAATGCCCATTGCAATTTAAAAATCATAAATATTAATTTTCACTTACAAAAGAAAAACAATGAACAAGAATGAAAGAAGTCAGTCTCACCATCTTTACAAGTTTCTCCAGTGTATCCAGTCTTACGACAATCACAAATAAACCGGTTCCATCCCTCCTTGCAATTGCCACCATGCTGGCAAGGATCACTAGTACACAATGGCTCCTCTTCCCTACAGAACCTGACGATATTACCATCTAGTGACTGTTCCTCCACATACTCTGGGAGGTCCAATGTCTCACCGTTCATTGCCATGTTACGGATGCAACCAACATAACCATGTCGTAGAGTACCTGAGAAAAGCTCCAGAGGTAGGGATTGGGATTCCTCTATCCCACCCACAATAAGATCCATCTCTAGATTGAGTTTACTGCTGTGTCCAGGAACTTCAAATTTATGGGATGCTGAAGAGCTTGATGATGCAGATGATCCCACCTTCAAAAACAAAACAAATACACAAACGCGTTTAAATAAACAAAAACAGTCATTCTTGAGAAATGAATAAGTTAAACTAGTTAAACAAAAGCTGAAAGCTTGCCTTTTATGAACCTAAATTATACCAGTACAAACTGAACTGATAAACTTCTCCAACAAAACGCGACTTGCTCAATAGTTCTTTAGTAACTGAAGGACTGATGCTGCTGTCTCAATGTTCATTGCATTCTGTTCAATTCTATTTTTGTTTTAATTCCAGATTTTGCCAACTAGGCCTATATTTGAAGATTAACTAACACCTCTGACACATATCCCAGATGAAAAACGAACAAGCTGTGCAGCTAAACTTCCATTCATTACCACACTTAGCAAAAGACCTGTACTAATTCTCAAGCACAAATTCACATCATATTGTGTCATTTGGCATTAAAAGGAAAAGCTTTCAGTTAATAAAACAACTGCTCTCTATATTTAAGGGCACAGCTTAACACAGAATTCTGCGCATACTGTGCCCTGTAAAGCGTGTGATTCTATGGGCCGTTACTCCCATTAAATTGGGCCCAGGTATAAACTGATATGAATACCCAGCTATAGGGAAAAAAAATAAATCAATATAGTCCTTGTTGTTTCCCCTTCAAATGGCCTCTCCTGAAACCTGTGCCAATGAGATTATTTAAATCTGGCGTTAGCTGCGGGTGATATATGTACTTAATCACAAGACAGCTTGGATTTATGTCCAAAAAAGGGAAACAAAAAACAGCTTGTGTAAGCAGCCCACAAGCACAATATGGGGACATCCTGTCCACAATGCGGAAAACACTCTTGTTTACAGAGCCTTGTTAATAAGTGTCGCGGAATCCTTAAGTATTATCTTGAAAGGTGATTACCATAACATAAAGTTATCATTTTTAATTTTTGTCCAAGTTTCTGATTGAGTTTTACTGTTTGTTTAAATACTCTGTTTGTATGGAGACGTTTTACTGTTTGTTTAAATACTCTGTTTGTATGGAGACGTTTTAAATTTCTTTTTTAAAAGACAAAGTACAGGATTAGTAATTATCAAAAACAATTTTGGTTTCATTCTCAGTCTCAAAATTCACTGATTATGAAGTTCAAGCCAGTACCAATCCTCCACAGAAATATTTGTATCTGAAATACTGGAGAGGTTAAAAAAATATCATTTGAAGACCTCCAAAACACCATTGCTTATTTTTATTGCCACAATCGTAATAAGCCATATATGAATGTGCACAAATCCCCAACAAAAGATTAATCTTTTTTGTTCTTATTTACAACAACTGGATCACCTAATTTGATGTAATTTTTACAAGTTGGTTGTATGGAAATAGTCTACATCATAAAACCCCCAGTAAGTTCAAAGAATGAATACTCACATAGATGATTCCGACAGTAAGATCTCTCTCAAACACAACATGATGCCAGTCTCCATCATTCAGGGGGAAAGTGTATGCCTTCTCTCTGACTGGGCCTGAACCCAAGTCGAGTATGACGTATAGGTAACCATCAAGTAACTCAAATGCAAGGAAATCTGAAATTTCATCAGAGCCACTGCTGTACATGATGACAGCGTTGGGTTCGTTGGAGCGGAAATCAAATGATAAAGATCCCTTAGACTGTGCCATGAAAGAAGAAACAAAAGTATTTAGATTCATTTCACATTATGTAATTATGTAATTTCGAAATTAGCCAGAAAAAACTTTAACAAAAGAAGACCCCCCCCAGTTTCGCCCCAAATCATTTTGGTTTGTAAGCAATTATTCCATTTAAAAATTAAAAGACTTTAAGGTAATCCAAGCTATTAACAAAATCTGCAATCTCCTTTTAAACATAGCTTATTCCAAATTATAGAAACTTGTATTTTTTCCACCTCAGTCTTGTTTAATTGATGTAATTTTAACTTACTGGGCACTTTTGGTATATTGTAGAGAGAATCAAAATGAATTAAATCATAGTAGGCCCTAATAACAATGTGATAGATGTTAAATTTAAGAGATGTTATATTTGCATTGGGGATGAAGAGTATTATTTGGTTTTACTCAAATGTGGTTATTATGGCACAGAGCTTGATAATTATTTACAACAAAATTGACCAGTTCCAATCTCAAAGCTCACTATAAGCTTGCATTATGAAGTTCATTAAAGTATTACTATTTTGGTCTGAAATACTGTAAAAGTTTAGGAAATAGCATTTGAAGACCCAAACAATATGGTAGTTGGATGACATCAATGCATACCTCTGCATTCCATCGGGGTAGTCTAAGCAGCGAATCCTCTGTCAGGAATGTGATGGGGTCAATGCCCTCCACTGTGTCCTCTACAAAATTGACCTCACCCTGGATGTAGATCAGGGGGTCCCCACTGTGGGCC